>JBCEWB010407278.1:0-20510 GCA_039654565.1 Peronia peronii
GTTCTTGCGGTTTTCCATCTACACTAGCAGTTTTGACTATGAACCCGAGCCTTCGTGCTAACCAATGGGTCGGAATGGCTTAAGCTGCCATTGAAAACTGATTTTCTGCGCTCTTTTTTTTTTCCTTTAAGCCTTTCAATCCCAAGAAAGTAGGATTACCTCAGCTCTATATTGCGCTGTTTTTGATGAAAATTTTTGTGGGTAGAAATTCGGAATTTGGAAATTTTGCCCGGACAGCGGCACTCTACCAATTCTTCATCGATTTTTAACTGCCAAGGGTTCTTTAACGTGTGTAACGTACACAAGGGACCTCCTAATTATATTCGCCCTTATCCGAGAAGGCTAGATGTCGGGCTTCCCTACCCAGAGGAAGCCAGAGGACCGTTGAGTCCTTGAAAAATGCGGGTTTCCGATCTTCGTATCCTTCCATCCCCCAATGGAGGACCCACGAGTGGATCTCGGCTCTGCGTTCTTGAGAACAGTGTCGTAGAACTTATTTAACACATGTAAATTGATTCGGGTTTATTAGTTATGCATATTTGGCCATAGAAAAAAAAACAGCACTTTAGATCTTGAGGCAAATGTAAAAATATACACATATTCTTGGTTTCTAATGCTGAGAGCTCATGAAATAGTGCACACAAAATTCATGCGGTGTTCTCATATTCATTTATAGCACTGCACGAAATGCTCATTTTGATATTCACGAATTGTAAACCATCTCAGCAGGACAGAAGCGAACAAAAAAAAATTATGATTAGACTTACTAGTCCAAAATAATTATAAATAATAGAAAATCAACAGCTGCAGTCATACTCATAGAACTGTTCATTAAAATATAAATTGTATACCGGGGCAAGATGACCATTAATTCTAGTGTCCAGGAGCACATTTGGAGTTTTCACCCCTCTTCTGCACTCCACCTTTAGATTGCTGTCTCTTCCCTCTCCCCCTACCTCCACCATTCCCCGCTCCTTTCCCATTCCCCGCTCCTTTCCCATTCCCAAAGATGATAATACAAGACTTTATGTTTAGAGCTTTTTTTTTCTTAAGTTGGAAAATTGTTTAAAAGGGGAAAAGTACCTGCCTCTGTTCACATTGTCTTGGTTTATCTTTTCTCTTTCTCTGTGTGTGTGTGTGTGTTTGGGGGAGAGGAGGGGGGAATACGGCGATTGTTTATAAGGTTTGATTACTCAGATTGCCTATAAAAAGAGAATACGTATCCATGACAGGTATCCTTACTTCTTTTAATAGGTCATTGTCATCAAAATTTACTCTTCTTGTTCTATTGCACACGTTTAAAGTTCATCTGTAAAAACTAGTGAATGTATAACATTCAAAGTTTTTTTTTACTCATCTATTGTCGTAATAGAATTTACATTTTATCTATATATACTTTGATCAGCCTTTTAACGTATAAATGTACCCACCGTGGTAGGCATAATATAGTCGCCATCGTGCTGATGTGCCGTTAAACCCTAACACAAACGAACACATGATATGATCCACTGACGAATGAAAAGTTAACATGTTATCGAATGGCGTTAAAAACTGAAGACAATTCTCTGCCTCCTGATAATTCAGCAAACTGCGAACAACGTGCACTGATACGAACCGTCTGGGTCTGGGTTTAAGGAGCATCAGCAAAATCACAGCTACAATGCGCCTAACACGATTGAAAGTGAGAAGAGATCTACTACTGTAATGAGTTCTCATGTCGCAGTAGTTCCAAATGCTCCAAATGACTGTCGAAATGCGACGGTTCTTCCTGCACATCTCTTCATAACATGTATTTTTGTTAGCGGCAATTCCAAAACAGATGAACCTTTTCTTGAACTGTTACAGCTGAAAAACATGATCGGATCCGTTCTGCAAGTGGCGCCTATTGGTACATTCTTCCATGTAAAGGACAGTCATCTCGGCGGTCTGTGCTATAAATTATAACAGAAGAACTCTCTTAATGGTGCACGAGCTATGTCATAGCGGAAATGGTACCTTCCATTGATCAGTCTACAAAGACATGCATGTGTTGGGTTTAACGACACATCAGCACGATTACGGTTATATTGTGGCAACACTCAAACACGGTAAGATACGTTTACACGTCAAGAAGAAGTGAGGAAAGATAGCGGGACAGAAGACAGGAGCAAGAAGAGAGAGAGAGAGAAGAAATGTCTCCCCTGGAATGTCGAGGATGGCACTCCACGGGAAACACCCCACCGATGGCGGGCTTTCACCGCCTGCAGGTGGGAGCAGAGAACCTACTCATAAACCCCAGGCCCCCACGGGAAACAAAGACATGCGTCCATGCCCAGACAAGAAAAATGAATGACAGCTTTTCCATAAGCTGCCATTTAAACATTATTTCCTGCGCTTTTGACAACAATATCATAGAATTTATTTAACACAACATATAAATTGATTCGGATTTATTAGTTATGCATATCTGGCCACAGAAATTAAAAGAAAAGAGAGCACTTTAGACCTTGAGGCAAATGTAAAAATAAGCACAAAGTCTTGGTTTCTAATGCTGAGAGCTCATGAATTAGTGCGCAAAATTCATGCTTTGCTATCGTGTTCATTTGTAGCACAGCACGAGATGCTCATTGATATTTATGGACTGGAAACGATCTCACCAGGACAGAAGTGAATGGAAAGAAAAAAGAAGAAGAGACATCAATTATTATGATTAAATTTCTTGTCCAAAATCATTAAAAATAACAGAAAATCAAAACCTGCAGTCACAGAGCTGCTAATTAAAATATAAATTGTGTTTGGGGGCAGGATAACCATTTCTTGTGTCCAGGAATTCATTTTGAGTTTTCGCCCTTTTTCTGCACTCCGCCTTCTTTTCATTGTTGTTTCTTCGTTTTCCTCTCTTCCCCCCCCCCCCCCCTTTCCCTTCCGCCCCTTTCCCATTTCCCAATATGAAAATACGTTTATTAAGAGTATTGAAATGTTTTCTTATCATTTTTAAAATTTATTATTTTTTATTAATCATTTATTTATTGTTTTGTTCATTCATTCATTTCTTTATTTACTGATTGATTGATTAATTAATTGATTGTTGATTGGTTGATTCTAATTGGTTGGTTGGTTGGTTGGTTGGTTGATTGTTTGATTGATTTATTTTCATCATTCATTTATTTATTGTTCAAATAACATTGACAATAGATAATAAAAAGATACTAAAAAGCAAACAAACAGCACTAAAAAATTCTGTCCTCTAGTGAACGAGCTCGGACGGAGTGCAATTAAGTAATAATAAAATGCTACAAATCAGTTTTTTTTTTTATTACTGACTTCCTTGTTCGGTTTAGTAACACTTGAGCCCAAACCTCAAGATTCATGTATGGCATTCTGTCTGGCTACTAAACAAAGATTCAGACCAGGAAACAAAGCAGTAAATATAACCCATTAGCCTTTATGAATTACTTGTAACAGATAAGAATCTCTTTAATTTACCATATCTTGTTGTTGGGCAGTTCCATGTAATCAGGTTTCCAGTCCCAAACCATAGAAATCATGAATTAGCTATCGTAGTCATGATCTGTTAGAAGAGACGCGGACATGTGTACGAACCTTCAAACCACATGACCTTACATAATAAGTCACACAACCAAGAAATGGATCTAGTTCCTTTTTTTTTCATATAATTATTGACCTCAGTGGAAAGAGGGAAGAGTGAACATATACTTCACTTTGATTAAAAAAAAAAAAAAAGTTTAGCTACCACTCATCTGTGCTGAGAAAGTTACGTTCAAAGTTGACTTCTCTGACTCCATGGTCAGTAAAATCCTATTTGAAGCTGATTGTGAGATGAAAAACTACCTGAGTGACATAATTCACACACTCTGAGCCCAAATGACAGATTAGCAGTCAAAATTTAAAATGCAAGCGTTCAGACATGACAAAATGTAAAACTGGATTATGTAGAATAACATAGTGTATCACTTTCAGAAAACATTTCTTTTCAAATATGAATAATATTCTTTCAAAACGGACTTGAATAGTTTTAATCCTAGGGTCCTCATTTTCTCAAAAAGGCTCCTTTTGAAATCTGATTTATTTCACCTGGATGCACAACATCATAGCTATCTATTATGCAAATTATACTGTATCTGTTAAGTGCAGTGATGTCAAAAACGGTCTAATCACGCTTCAGGCGGCGCTGGCACAGTAGAAAATAATCGATGCCCCGCTTTTAGCCTCATTCATTAAAGAAAGCCAATCTGTCTTACATCTATGAACAGACAGGTGCAAATGCCTAGCATATTTGAATGAATCTGTAATGAAATCCCTTCTCTCTCACACACACACACATACACACACACACATATCCACACATCGGCACACACATACACACCCGTAGAAAGACTTTTAAAGGCCCCTATCATTATTAATATAGCATGGGACATTTATTTTTGTCTCGGCTGAGAAAAATCCTGCAAATAGTCAAATATGATAACGTATTATGTCAGTTTAAGTACTCATTCACATGAGAAACTTACATGAGAAAATCTACAAATAAATGTATCATATCCTAACATGTTAAGCTTGATTTGTTTGAGTCATGACATATAGTATCTAGCTTAAGATGTCCGACATACGCCGAATTTGAAGTAGTTATCACAGGTTCTTCAACATGCTTATATTCATTGTTTATTTGACAAAGACTACTTCTGTCAGCCACGTTGTCCCGGCTCAATAGCACTATGAAATGCACATTTTTTTTTCTCAAGTGCTTTTACCATGTGCGTCCATGCCTCTGAATAATTACAACTAACCTAGATTAAGCAAGTTATCTTAATATAAGTTGTAGTGGGTATTGAAATCTTTTATTCGTTTATTGTCGTCATTTGAAGTACCTAGACTAAATAAGCCTATATCTCAAGGACTATTACTGTAATTATTTAAATTAACTACATCTCGGAGACCATTACCATTTAGTAGGGGTTGATTCGTAAAGGAAATATTGTGAACGTTGTTTAATTTTCAATTCACAGACTGGGAGGAATATAATACCTGTCGAGGAGCCGGATTTTCTGTGAACATTATGTATCAGTAAGTAGCTAAAGTGCTCTTTCATTTATTGTTTTTGTTTTTTTTTTAAGAGAGACAATCTTTCAATAAAACGTTTTTAAAAATGACTAGTGATCAGGAAGGATTTTGCCTGGATACAGTGGAAAAATACATTCAGAATTTGGTGGACAAACAGCCAGATCGGGAACTGTTCGTGTTTTACAAGGGAGAAGTCCGCACAGGTTACACTTCTCGGCAACTCTTTGAGTTGGCAGGCAAGTTTGCTCACAGGTTACGACATCAGTATGGGCTCAGTCAAGGTGACGTGGTGGTCAACACTTTGCCCAATTCACCAGAACGACTCATCACAGACATCGGGGTCACTTTGGCTGGATGTGTCGGACTCAACGGACAGGTGCAGTATGGCAATATCTGTATTATATTATTATACTCTTACTAGCTAATAATCCAAGAGGGTTGATACTTTTGTCTTTACTGTGTCGAAACCAATGGTCCCAGTCCGTTGTTGAAGGAGAAGACAGGGTATTTAATTTAAGTTTTCGCCGAGAAAAAGTAATAAAAGTCAGATAAAAAAAATCTGGAATAATTTCTAGCCTGCAAACCCTAATATTAAAAGTGGCTATAAAACATATTGAATTCAATCTGACAGATTTTCCAGTAATGTCAACAATACAACAACAACGACCACTATTTAAAAGAAAAAATAGTCGAAAATGTTGGACTGTTGTTCTCGTCAGATAGCATTCCGTGTATGGGTTTGTATAATTGAGTGTATCTTTGCTTGGGTGTGTATGTATCTGTGTGTGTGCGTGTATGCATTTGTATGTATGTAAGTACAATGTATATGTATGTATGTAAATATGTATGTATATATGTATGTATATATGTCTGGATGGATGGATGGATGGGTGTGTGTGTGTGTGTGTGTGTGTATGTGTGTGTGTATGTGTGTATGTATGTAATGTATGTAATGTATGTAATGTATGTAATGTATGTATGTAATGTATGTAATGTAATGTATGTAATGTAATGTATATAATGTAATGTATATAATGGAATGGAATGGATGTATGGATGGAATGTATGTATGAATGAATGTATGGATGTATGAATGAATATATGAACATGTGTGTATGGATGGAATGTATGTATGGATGTATGAATGAATGTATGAACATGTATGTATGTATGAATGTATGAACATGTATGTATGTATGAATGTACATGTATGTATGTATGTGTGCACATATGCATGTATTTAAGTATATATGTACAAACGAATGGATGGATGGATACATGTACAAACGAATGGATGGATGGATGGATGGGTGGGTGGGTGGGTGGGTGGGTGGATGGATGGATGGATTGTCTCTTGGCGATTCCATTCTCGATTCCATCAATTTCAGCAAACCTTTGTGCTCAGTTTTCAAACGATTCCAAAAGTCCTGGAACTCATGGCAGCATATGCTAATACATTTTCCACGAGTTACGCACACTAATACGTTAAGCATAAAATGCTTTTTTCCTCATGTGGAATAGCTGTTTCCTGTTTTCGCAACGTGTGGTTAAACCTTCTTTCACAGCAATGATCCTACGGTTTTCTAGAAGTGAACCATTTAAAAATGCTAAAAAAGTAAAGATGGCCCCGGTTATAATTGGCTCTATATTTGTCAGGCATTCGCCAAACTTATCTGAACAGGACTATTGGCATGCCAGTTCTCAATTTCTGTGCACGTCTTGACCTAAGCATATCTTGTGACTCCATTTAAAACGCCTTATTAAAATGCAGATAGCTGACTCCATAGCTCTATGCATATTAACTTGGGTGTCTAGTTTCGACAAAGCCATGACCTTAACTAATTGAATCAGTGCCGATCTGGGTTATTTTAGATTCGTGCAATGATAATAATTTCACTGTCCTAGATCTAAAAAGAGTCAGTATGAGAAAAGGAATAAAGAATAAATGAAAAATTGACTGGTAGGCGCTTCACTTTTGACACCGTCTATGTCCGACATTTTCAAGATAAAGGGATTACTAGTAAGGACTGGAATATTGATAGAATATTAAATGTTATCCCCCTTCTCCCCCCCCCCCCCCCTACCCGCCCCTGCCATTCTCCTTGACCAACATTAGCAGCTTTTAGCATTTCTTCCAGTTAAGCCTTGGTATCAGAAAATAAGACTTGTTGAACTGCCCGTTGCCATAGTTCAACCGGTCTTATTTAATTGTAGAATATTATGTCATGATTTACTTATTTAGTCCATTTATGAATACAATTCATTTATTTCTTTAGTTAGTTAGTTAGTTAATTTTGAGTTAGTTAATTAGCTAATTAGTTAGTAAGTTAGTTAGTTAGCTAATTAGTTAGTTAGTCACTTAGTTCCTTAGTTAGTTCGTTAGTTCGTTCGTTAGTTAGTTAGTTAGTTAGTTCGTTCGGTAGGTAGGTAGGTAGGTAGGTAGGTAGGTAGGTAGGTAGGTAGGTAGGTAGGTAGGTAGGTAGGTATAAATTTATTCATTTATTTGTTTATTCATTTATTTGTTTTTATTTTTAGATTCTACTGAAGGATGGCGAGGATTTTTTCTTAAATGCCAAGAGGAGCAGAGCCCAGGCTGTGGTGGTAAACCCTAAGGAGACATTACCTGCCTGGAGACTGATCAAACCCTACGTTGTAGATGTCAACTCTCCACACACTGTCCACTTGTCATGTGATCGCGCTCCTGATCTGACAACAGCGATCACAGTGTCCAGGGACTCCGCTGAGTAAATTACTTGTATATCAACCAATTGAATATAAGAAAATGACAGAATAATAAGTTGAATATCTATGTTAAAGTTTAAAAAACATCAACAGAGAACCAGAATTCTAAGGGCTGGTTCACCTTTTCTAATCCTTTCGGTCCTTTCTCATTATGTTTCTATTGGCTAAACTAGAACATACTTTTATTGTTACCATTGGGTGCCTGAAACAAAACTGAAATTGTGGAACGTATTTGTCGAGCAAATAATATTTTTTATTAGTTTTACACGCTATGGGCAGCATGAAAATTCCAGAAGTGGTCAGTTTTTATCTTATGAACAGGATACAGGGACAAAGCTGGGGCATCAGTTTCCAGCGCCACTGTACTTCATTTCCAAACAGTCGCTTCATGTGCATGCGAACAGAATTCTTCTTTAGAGTGTGAGTCACCAAATGATTATGGACAGGATCGCATTTCTATGCATAAAGCTTAAGTTAAATTATCAAAACTGGCTGACTGACTGACTGATTGACAGGATATAAATAGACAGACAGAAAAAGTGGTTGATTCATAGACAGACAAGATTAGTTGAATTGTTTAAATAACTACGTACAGGACTTAAAAACACAGATCTCTGATATATTTCTCTATTTTTCTTTCGTTTTTTCGATTTTTCCAAGGGACGGACAACCTTTCTTGGAGCAACTGGAAAATGGCAAAAGTGAGATATTTGTGGAGTCTAGCATCAGACCAGAGGATACACTGTATGTGTTCACAACCTCTGGAAGCACAGGCTATTCCAAGCTGGTCCCCCGAACTCACGATGACGCCATCGATATGTGGGGCAGAACAGTGGACAGGTCGGACACGATCACAGATCAAGCTGTCTTCTACAACGATAGGCCCTTTGGTGAGTTGTTATGTTCCAATATTAGACTTAACTTTCTCCATACTAGCTGACTTTTTTTTTTCAAATAGTTTTTGTAGCGTTTCAGATCCTACGAGCTGAATTGCCTCTGCTTCAAGTATCTGTCAAATTTCATCAGATTGATTTTGGAGTAGAAATTTGAAGCTTTTGGAAATTTTGTCCGAATAGTAGCGTCTCTGCTAATTGTTCATACGACTTGTAACTACCAAGAGCTTTTCAACGTGCATAATGTGTTATCCTAAAAGGCAACATATCGGGCTTTCCTTCTCAAGAAACCGAAGACTGTCGAGTCACTGAAAAAAAGCGAGTTCTAATATTTCCCATCTCCAAGAAGGATGCGAACGCGCGATATTGTCATGGAGAGGCAGACGTTTAATTCTTCCATCATGGAGCCTCCTACCAGCTATCTCACCTCTTTAGTCTATATCGGTAAACCTTCTGACTGTAGAGAACGCCATGGCTAAATCTGTCTTATCATCAGTATGGAAAATAATGCATTAGCCATCTTTATTCCTTTGGTTCTGGACACACTATTTTAGATCGATTACTTTAAAGAACACTAAAAAGCTCTTCATCTTCCTATCGCTTGTAAAGTTCTTTACTGCAAGTAATCAAAAACTTTATCCTATAGAAAAAAAACGGTCTACAACAATTAAAGAGTTAAACTAATATCTGTTTCGTAATCCTTGATTGGATGGTACCATCCAGTTAACACTTTTAAGGTAAAAATGTCGGATGAGAGCTTCTTCACACAGATCATACTCTGTCATAAATGAATGATATCGAGATGGTCAATTTCATATTTTGACGCACAAAATGATCAGAGTCTTCGCTGCCTTTCTCTCTTTCTCACCCGTCTGTGTCTGACATGGCACAGAAGCCAGGGACCAACTTGGTTCTCCATTTTCCTCAATCTGCGATCACTTGTTAAGCTGCTTAATGCTTTTTTTTTTTATGTCCACCACTTTCCCCTCAGCATGTAATGGTCTTCTGAGAATTCTGTTTAGCCTTTCTTCTTTTTCTCGGCCTTTAGGCTCCAGAATAGGGCTTTTTAAAGAAATAATCTTTTGTTGTCTATTGCCTCTTTCTCCCTTCAAAATCACTTCTCTGCTACGCGAATGAAAGCCTAGGAAAATTCTCATGATCTCTAATTCTTCAGCTTTTAACAAAAGCAAGTCACTAAGAGGCATCAAAATTTCGAAAAAAAAAAATGGAAAAAAGAAAACATGAAAGAGAAAGAAGAAAAAAAGGAAGAAAGAAGATAGGAAAAAAAGAAACAAAAACAGGAAAAGCGAAAGAAAGAGAGGAGAAGAAAGAAAAGAAAGAAAACAGAAAGCAAATCAGAGAGCAAGAAAGAAAGAAAGAAAGAGAAAGAAAGAAAGAAAGAGACAGAGAGTAAAACAGAAAGAAAGAAAGAGAGAAAGAAAGAAAGAAAGAAAGAAAGAAACCCAAAGCAGAAAAGAAAACGAAAGAAAAATATTCAGACATAGTCCAATAATTAGCTCAATATGATCATATTATACTTAATTTAATCTACATGTGATTAAGATTTTAAAAACATATGTAGTCTCATGTTGTTTCAAAGAGGTACGTGAGGCAGGGCATTTTTTAGTCCATGACGCATGGAACTTGAGGGTTTTCGCAGGCGGTCTAGTGCACTTGACCTACTGAAGCCGATGACTCTTAGCGGAGTTAAGAATCGTTTGGTCATGGCTTAAAGAAGTGCACAGAGTTCGAAATGGAGCATGGCTGAACTTGATTGTCCTGAATATACAACGCATTATACCAATGCAGATTGGTAAGGATAAACATTATAAGTATTAACAGTATAACAAGCAATAACTGATAAAGCTGTTGTGCTGCAAAAATGCTATGAGTCGGACGATTGGCCATTCTCGTTGATGCCATAAAGGGCGCCTTTGCTGAAATCGTCATATAAATTGTGAGAGCATAAAATGCCCACAGTGAGAGATTGTTTTGACTTCCCATGTCAGTCACAAGAGGCTTGAACAAGAAAAATGTAAAGAAGGGAAATGTCGCTTTTGCGCTCTTTGCTTGAAACTTACTTAATGAAATGTTTTGAAAAATTTATAGTAGAAGAAAAATGTTTTCTTCTTATTGTATAATTAATTTAAGCGACAATCTTTCGAATGACAAGAAGTAAGGTGATTATTTTTTGTTTTTGTTTTTGTTTTGTTTTGTTTTTGTTTTTTCCTATTTCCATTGCTTGTTCAACACCTCTTATGTCTGATAAAAGGAAATAACACGGCTGGTTAATACGATCGCCCATTCTCGGAGCTCAGGATGTGTTGAAAACCTCAAGAACTATTTTGTTTTCTCTATAAATAAATACTTTTGAACTGTTTTAGGGACGGGGGAGAGGCACTGCACTTGGGGAAAACACATGAAGACCTCATAGGAAAGACGATCATACTCTATTTTCACATTTTTAATGATTACACCCCCTGTGCGACTTAGCTATATCTACAGTACAGTTGAAGTATTGTACCAGATAAATGATCAGATTCCGTAAAATTTAGAATTTAAAAAAGTCAATGCTCTGGAAGAACGATCACATCCAAATTCGACATGTTCAATGACAATAATGGTACATTTGCTTATACTTTTTGTTATTATCATTATTGATATCAATGTGCTGCATGGGAAAAACTGTCTTTGGTGTTAGCATTATGTGCATGGTTATAAAAGAAAAAGGTGGTTCTGGGAGAGACAGAATGAGTGAAAAGGATTAAAGAAAACTGTAGGTCAAATGAGAGCGAGAGACAGACAGAAAAAGAATCAGCTGTGAAAATTCATGACTCGATTTATTCTTTTTTGTTCATGACAGTGTTTTTTTTTTTCTTGTCTTCGAAAATTTACAGTACATTTTTTTCAGGTTTGAATATTTGATCATTTAAAAAAGAATAAGTTTTAGAATTCTTCCAAATTCTGTAGCTTTTGGTTGGATATTTTTTTCTGTTCTTGGGGGGCGGGGATATCGGGCTTAGACTGCATAATGTCTTAAATAAAGAATGATTGCCAGTGTGAGTCAGTGTATGTCAGCTTTTATGTTCTCACTGGGATTGTTTTTATTTTAATTTTAATTTTTTTTTTATATATCGAACAAAATTCTCATGTATGGTAAATATAGCTATGCTACATGTCAGGGAGTTTCTGTACTTCCCAAGTGAGTTTATTTTGTCATGAAGGAAATGTTTTTACATTATTAAATTTTAACAAGCTGGATAAAAACATCCTTTTCAGAGTTAATGATACTGTACACACTGGGTGATTATTATTTCCATTAACATAGCTACTCCAATATGCCAATGTTCATTTTCTTTTTGGCTGGATTTGTGTGTACAAAATTAATTTAGACAATACACAAGCACAAAAAGTCACATTAGATGAATATGTTAGGGGAGAAAGATTACGTAAAAGGAAAAAGGGATCAAACTCCGTATCAGGTGTTTTTTTTTTTTTTAAAGATAATGCAAGGTATCTTCAGATGTCTCTCTTTTCTACTTTAGTGAGTCAAGAAGCTTTTAAAACCAGAAATCAGATCTATAAAAGAGAAACTGTGCAGTCTGTAGCGTTTCAAAATGAAAATTTAATTTTGTAGAAAATGGTCAGAATTGGGTTTGATCGTCTTTCCAATGTGGTTTTCACATGCATTTGCTTCTGTCAAGTGTGAATTATTGTAAAACGAGATAAACTACTATAAAATAACATAAATCAAGCTGAAATTAAAATGAAGTTAAATGAAATAAAGTATAAAACAAACAAAAACAAAAACAAAGCCAAAAACAAACCAAAACAAAAACAACAACAAAAAAGCAGTTTGGTAACAAGTCTAATACCACATAAACAAAGTAATTATAATAACACAGCTTTCCACGACGCAACCGTTGTCAACATCTCTGATAGTTGTTTGAATAACACATTTACAGAGATTCATTAATGTCTCCTTTCCTGTCTTTAGGTTGGGCTGGTGGCTACCCTTTAACCACCTACTTGACTGGAATGAAGCGAGTACAGCTAGATTCCTTCGACATGTCCGGTCTCAGAGCAGGGGAGAGTATGTGGCAAGCCATTACCCGGGAGAAGTGTACAGTGGCCGTGATTCTGCCCCTGGACCTGGAACATGTCACCGCTTATGTTAAGAAGTCAGGCGGTAGTGACTTTAAACTGCAGACGCTAGGATGTGGTGGACAACCGATCAAACAGGTGCTATCCCTGCCCGTTTCTCTCTCTCTCTCTCTCTCTTCTTTCTTCATCATTATTGCCAATTTTACCATTTTATAAAAATGTCTTAAAACTAAGACGACTGTCTAACTGGCAATTAATCAAATCTATACTATAAATCTGCAACAAAACCCGTAAAAGATTTATGGACTCGAAAACTACTAAATTGATCCATCTGAAATTTGGCACACAGAATTCTTGCATAAAGATTTGTGTTCCTACATACATAGATCCGTAAAAAAAAAAATAAAAAAGCTTATTATATTTGGCATTATTTTAAGAATGCGATAATAATTGAATAACAAACTCGCCAGGGTGTTTGATCCGAATTGTACGATGACAGAATGAAAGGAGGAGGGGAGAAGTAATGTTGTGAGTTGCAGCCCGCAGCATACGTTCAGCTGATTCCTATACAGTTCAGTCGTTGACTGGAAGACTCCGGTTTAAAAGAAAAAACACGATATGTAAGCTTAATATTTGCATGCCACTCCCCGACCCCCTCCCCCTCCACCTCTTTACTTTTGTAACGGTAACTTTGTGGTTTACTTTACAGTGTTTGAAGTTTAAGCAGTGATATTGTTGTATAGTAAACCGTTCGCTTCTTTCACGCCTTTTGTTTCGTTCAGTTTACTCGCGCGCTTAATTTACATTTGCACACAGCTCTTTCTGCTTCCTTCTGTCATTAGACAATATTCGTAGCTGTTTTTTTTTCTAAATATTTGTAATTTGTCATCCAACACAAAATTCTGTATTCAATAATCCCCGTTCGTAGATCGGATTTTTGCACTAGTACTTAAAAAAGAAGCAAACAACATTATTGAGGTCTTGATAGTAGAAATTCAACATTGTGGTATCAAATGACAAATTTTCGAACCCTTTTGGTTCTTTGTCGGGTTCACCATCATCATCATCATATTATATAAGCGATATGACTATCAAGATAGGCTGTCAAGGCATCAAAACACATAAAAATTATCAAATAACAAATCTGGAGAACTCATAGCGTGGAAATCTATAAGATAGATGGAACATCAAATTCTTAAACCCGCTGGGCTCTTCGCCAGGGCAACATCATCATCATCATCTAAAGACAATTCTCGAAATACAAAACACAGGCTGTCTATCACGGTAACTCTTTTTTTTTTTTTAAATCTTAAGAATTAATAGGCATAAAATTCATGAAAATGCTGCATCATGCAGCGTCAAATTGTTTAGCCTGTTTGGATCGTGGTAAGGACGCGTCGCCATCATCATCAGCAGCATCATTAAAGTTTGTCCTCCAGAAGAGTTCGTAGGTCATCCACGAACAATCTCCAAGTTCTCCTGTCCTGTGCTTTCATTTCAAATTCGTGACCTCTTTATGTCAACCGTATATTATTTGCGCCTCCACGTACCTTATATCCAATTTTTAAAAATATTCTTTGACCCCACATTGGACTTTATTCCATGTACATGTAGGTTCATTTAAGGCTTCTCCGGACAATGCTGGTACATGTGTATCGCTTTCTAAGGGTGTCAACAATCAATCGTCACGTGTTCCTCCGCATTTTGCTGTCCATTAGAATAATCCAACACACAGAGAAAACAATAACATAGGTAAAATTTCCTATCGGGCAAGTCAAAGTAATTTCAGAAAAAGCAGGGTGGTTTACTTCAGGGTTAGGATAGAATGATGTGTGTTCCTTCAGTCTTTTCGACCGCTCAAAGTCATGTCTGGAACATTGGTAGAAAAGAAGTGCGTACGCACATGTGTGTGTGTGTATGTGTGTGTGCGTGTGTGTGTGTGTGTTTAAGTAGGAAAAACAAAATTTAAATTTGGAGAGGTGATAGTAGAAGAAATGAAAAAAAAAGGTAGACAGAAGAAAAGATGGGCCGACAAACATCCTCGAATGGACGAAGAAAACTCTTGCAGAAATCCAGGCCATAACATAACCTGGGTGGATGGAGAAGACTGGTGTACAACTCATCAGAAGGTGTCCTGATGACACCAGGATGAGCTTTTAAATATTGAGACGTAAAGAAAAAAGCGTATCCTCCCTTCCGTTCTCACATATTAAATGCACGTACGTAGAAAATGCCGATATCACCCTTCATTTTTTCATCCTTTTCTCCTATCCTTTCTCTTTTTTAACTTTTCAGAGGAAATTTGCTACAGTAACACTGTTGCTACTGTGATATTTATTCATGTTCAAGAAGTGACAGTTTTAGACGTAACAGCAATATAAGACCTACATCATGCAATCATATTTTATGGTATTTGGAACGTAATTCATAAATACAGAGTGTAATCAACGTGTCCATAAGCAGATCTTTCCTTGATACTACGGTTATACTATATTTACGCCTTTCAAGTTTCTACGGATGGTTATCTAGTCCTTAGAGAATCCCAGAATAAAATCACTCTAAATCTAAATAGCATGGGGTAAGTAAGATCACCATCATTATTATAATGTACACATTGTCTTCTTTAGTGACGTTTTAATTTTCTTTTTTTACATGACTATTGCAGTCCCAGATAAAGACCATGCTTAGTATCGCAAATGAAGTGATATTAGGTTATGGATCTACGGAGGCAGGTTTCCTAACTCAGCAAAATGTCAAAGGTGAGTCCGTCATTGTCCACCATATGAACTTTTTCAGTTAATCTATTCAGTCATTCTAGTATATCAAAATGTAAGACGGATAAGTGGCCCTCTTTATTGTATATTTTACACCCTAATCTGTCTTTCTGTCTTTCTCTTTTCTCTCTTTCTTTTGCCTTTCTTTCGTTTTTTTTTTCGTTCTCTCTTTCATTCTCTCTCTCCTCCTCTCTCTTTGTCTTCTTTGTCATTTTTATACTCTTCCAACCTTTTCATTAGGCTTAGGGCTTGCTATTATAACATCTTTGCGTTTGTTTGGTGTGATCCAAGAATGGAAAAAAATATAACAGACGAAGGAAAGAAATGTAAAATGAAATTGTCAGTTTTTTAAAAAAGAAATTACACCGAGCAAGAGGGGAAGGTAGTGCAAAAGATGCCAGTCATTGGTTGCATGCTTGGTAATAAACAGTTTGACCTTTTAAGGACTTAACTCAAAGCTGAACACGTTGAACATGATTACCAACATTTTGAAGCAGGGCACCACGGCTTGTGATGACGAGAGAATTATGAGAAGATTTAAGCCTTCTTTTTACCTCATCCTACTATCTTTTCTCTCTTTCTTTTTTCTATCTTTTTCTTTCTTCCTTTCTGTCTGTCTGTCTGCTTGTCTGTCTGTCTGTCTCTTTCTCTCTTTCTCTCTTGCCTTCTTGCTTTTTCTCTTAAATTCTTTCTTTCTTTCCCTCTTCCTTTTCCCCTCCCATTCTCTCGTTCTTTCCTTTTCTACTGTCTTTCCTATCTCTTTCTTAAGTTCTTTCTTTCGTTCACCTTTCAGTACGTGAATTTCTCATGTGCTTCCCTTTTAATTTATAGACGCCTCACAGTATCGTGATTTTCTATGTGGAAAATTGAATAAGGGAATTTCGCTGAGAATAATTGATGACAACAACGAAGAATGTAAGCCTGGACAAGTTGGGATCATTCTGGTCAAAGGTGAGCGCTGTGATCATCATATAGAAATCTTGACCTTGACAATGTTTAGCTCTTTATTTTTTTTCCTGTTGATTCTTTCAAGGTATGGATCTACTTTTGTGGGACTGAGCTTAATTATTGCAATGCTACATCAATTGTTAAAGAATCCGTTTAACGAATGTTTGTTGCTGGACCACAAATAATTTCCTTTTAACTACTCAGACTATCGTTTTCTAATAAACTGTCAAATATAATGGTGTCTGTCCATAACTTGAAATCTTCTGGATAAAAGACATCAGTACAGGACACTAATCTATCTAGGTTGTTTGGTTGTTTGTTGGTGTTGGGATTTAACGACACACCAGCACGGTAAGATACGTTTACATGTCAAGAAGAAGAGAGGAAAGAAAGCGGGACACAAGACAGGAGCAAGGAGAGAGAGAGAGA
Organism: Peronia peronii; assembly: GCA_039654565.1. Lineage (NCBI taxonomy): Eukaryota > Metazoa > Mollusca > Gastropoda > Systellommatophora > Onchidiidae > Peronia > Peronia peronii. The sequence continues at coordinate 16,952 of JBCEWB010407278.1, forward strand.
AGAGATGTCTCCCCTGGAATGTCGAGGATGGCACTCCATGGGAGACATCCCACCGATGGCGGGCTTACACCGCCTACAGGTGGGAGCAGAGAACCTACTTATAAACCCCTGGCCCCTGCGGGGGGATCTATCTAGAGATACAATCACCTGAATACTGAGAGATTCAGATATATAAATGGCAGTGATACATATTACGTAACATATAGCAGTAATACATAATACGAAGTGTTCATGTCCAAGACTTTGAGAGATTGTCTTCAGTCCGTGTGTTGGCACAGAGGCAGTGAAAACTGAGATGAAGTCCTTGAATATCTGACAATCTCTTTCTCGACATAATAACTTATCAATACCACTTCTTGTCATAATGCATTCCTACAGGAGTATGAGTTTAGATATCAAGTACATGTATATCGTTGACGGTATAAAAACCAGCCACCGGCTATGTGCCAAACATCAATTTTACAGGGCAGCAATAAAAATAAAATCTGCAACAAATTTTGACGTAAATCGGTTTGAAATCTCATAGATTTTTTTTTTCACAAGTGCATATCTGAAGAGGATTACAAAAAAATCCCTAGTTTCAGTTAAATTTGCATTTGAAATAAATGTCCGATTTTGACGCATGGCTACTTTTTCGTGTTTTTTATTTAATTATTTAATTACGTTATGTTTGTACATTTGTGGGCGTAACTTCAACGATGTCTCCTTTCTTCATAAAATTTGATTTCGAGCCGAGCAAGATAGCTCCCTTTGTAGTGAAGGGGGAGGGGGGAGGAGCTGAAAAGCCTAAATGAAGAAAATTGGAAATTCACGGCCCAGGTCCATGGGTCAGTTAACTTTGCGGGTCATCAGGACATCACTGGGGACACTTGTTTTGATAGCTTCCTCCATCTCTGTCCGTATCTGGATCTGGGCGGGCTTCCTGGCAAAACTGGTTACTGTGTCTACCCCTTGATGTTGTCCATCCATTGCTTCATTTACAGATTCTTCTTCTCTTTGCTGTCACTCTGCCCAATGTCCAGGCTATCAAACCTTGTAACATGGCCATACCACTCATGTTTTCTTCTTCTCACGGTGCCTGGTAGTTCTTAGAATTCTATGTCCTGTTTTATGGTATTCCGTATGATTCATGATATTATGTTGCTATAAATAAATAAAATTAATTACAGTCCGGCGCCTTTTAGAATCCACGCAGGGCTGCTTAGTCGTAAAACTTATAAGAAAATTTAAGATCTGCTTCGGAGGTCTCAATATTTATTTGAAATTGTCTTATTCCGCATCTCAGATTTTCTCTCAGAGGCTTTGTCTTTGATCTTTTGTTATCCGACATGATAGACATTTGATGTCTCTTCTCATAATTCCTTTAGTTGTCTATATATATCCTCTCCTCTGGTTTGGCTTCGCGAACGAAGATCTATAAAGGGCGTGGTCCACGTCTACTGCAGGCTCGCTGGTGGCCGATGAGGCCAGTACGGGAGAAGCAGATTCGCCGCAGCGGCTGCAGGGGAAGGAATGTTCTGGGCTTGCAACGTCGCGGTTCTTCCTTCTCTGACGTTTGTCCTTGAGGGTAGCCCTGCGGGAGTTCTCGAAGGAAGAAACAGCTTCTTTGACAGTTAGGCGCCAGAGGCAATTTCAGACCACCGACGATGGTCCATGTGACAGGCACCAAGAGTTTTCTTTAAAGAGTCTTTGTAGTGCTTCTTGGGTGCCCCTCTGTCTCTGTGGCCACAAGACAGTTCGCCATATCGCTCGATTTTAGGCAGACGGTTGTCTTTCATACGGGTCACAAGTCCTGCCCAGCGTAATTGCATCTTCAGCATCATTGCCTCACTCCTGATTGCTTTCGCGTGCTCCAGGACTTTGACGATTGTGATGAAGTCTGTCCAGCTGATGTTGAGAATGACGCGAAGACAGCCCTGATGAAGGAGCTCAAGCAAACTGTTTTCTTCAGGCTCACTTCTAGACCGAAGTGCTGGGCGGCCTCTGCAAAGCAGGATATCAGCGCTGCAGCGCTGCCTCAGTGTAGGCAACGAGGGCAGCATCGTCAGCGAACAGAAGTTCACGAATGAGTTGCTCCAATGTCTTGGTGTGGGCCTGTAGTCGCCTCAGGTTGAATAAGCTGCCGTCAGTGCGGTATCTGTAGATGCTGTCTTCGTCGTCAAGGCCTGCTGTGACTTGCTGAAGCATCATGCTAAAGAAGATGGTGAAGAGGGCCGGAGCGAGCACACAGCCTTGTTTCACGTCGTTTCCAATAGGGAAAGGCTCTGAGAGGTCGTTGCTGTATCTGACCTGGCCACGCTGATCTTCGTGTAGTTGGATGACCATACTGAGGAAGTTTGGAGGACATCCCAGACGCTCCATGATTTGCCATGAGTCTTTCCTGCTAAGTGTCGAACGCCTTTATTAGGTCGACGAAGGTCATCTAAAGTCCCATGTTCTGTTCTCTGCATTTCTCCTGGATCTGCCTAAGAACGAAGATCATGTCGGTGGTGCCTTGGTTGGATGTGGAGCAAGCAGTGCTGTCCCTAGAGAAGGCTGCTTGGTCGTTCAGGGTACTGCCGAGTGATGCTGTCGTCTCCGGAGTCAACATCAGGTGGCCAATATTCTGAACCGCCTGCATGCAGGATTGGGACTGAGGCTTCCAGTGGCATCTTCCACCTGCCGGTTTCGCCACTTTCCCATCGCTGCAGGGCTTGGGTATTGAGGGGGGGGGGGGGGAGGAGAGGAATTGCAGACATGGGTACGTCCTTCAAACCTGCACAGTGGAGTTTTAAGGTGAGGTGCAGTGTTCGCAGAACTGGCCCCACCCTTTACACCCAGGGTTCGACTGCCATGGCCTAGCAAGCTGGGGCGGTGACAGCGAGATCTTCGGGTCGTAGGTTTTACATCAGACTGTCCCTGTCCTAGATGGATGGCCTACCAAAGCTGACGAGCTCCATCTGCTCAGGTTTTGGAGTCAGAGATTTCCTTCTCCTAGGCAGATTTGCAGCCAGAGTTGCAGGCTCAGCCCGCCCACTGAGTTGTACCTCCGAACACTAGGTCGTGCCAAGACATAGCAAGCTTTGTGAAAACAGGGACGCCGCGGGAAGGCGTTGCTGTGGACACGGTTGTGTAGGAGAGGCCATTGCAATACTTACTGGCAAGCCATCAAGTGATTACGCGGCTATCACTACACCAAGAAAGGAGAGGTTATGTATTGCACGAAACTTGCTTTTAGTGGGCGGGATGTCCGGCACCAGACTCCACTTTCCCCATATATATATATATATATTAAAAAAGCTATTTGACGGACACTGAAAATTTCAAAACTTGGATTACGACCCGACCAATGATAGTTATAAAATTAATTTTCTTGCAAAACTCATTAACAAAAGATATTGTCTTCTATACTCTATAATCATAAGTAAGAAATATATTTTTAGTTTTACAGTGTTCTTGAAAAGGTTAAAATACCCAATATCAGTAGCAGGCATTGCACAGTAAATAATTATACTTTGTGATTACATTGTTGTTGTTGTTGTTGTTGTTGTTGTTGTTGTTGTTGTTGTTGTTGTTGTTG
>JBCEWB010407389.1:0-20509 GCA_039654565.1 Peronia peronii
ATTTCTTAACTTGTATTACATTATAATCACATTAATTGCTTCATTTAAGTAGAATTTTAAAAAAGTGATTTTTTTACCATCGAGCCCCCTTAACCAAGATGCTTAAAATGGAATGACCACAATGTTTAGATTGTCATGCGGGCTCAAAACGAGCAGAAATGGAAAATAAGTCAACTTGCAATGTAATTTCGTTTAAAAGAAGTCAGGATTTTGATTCTTTTGGTGTTAGGTAGATCATATTTTTTTTTTTTTTCGATAGTGTGGTCGCATTCTTTTTACCATGAATACATGGATGACTTGATTTCCCTAAGTTTAGATAAGAGCTTCCAGTATGATATAAAAATATAATCTAGATCAGACAAGAATTAGACTGACATTGTTTGCTTTAATATATCATGAACATCTGGACAGAAATGTATTCTGTGCACCTGAGTTTGCGAGTTAGAGATAAAGTTTGCTTTTTTCTTGTCACAGGCGGCTGTTTCATTCCCAGCTTTGTGATTTAGAAGCATGGAGCAGTACCTGAAAACACCCAAGTGTTCAAAGTGTCCTTTTTCAGGCCCAAATTAGTGAATTTTCAAAATGCCCTAATGTTGCTCTATTTGGTATCATTTTTTAGAGGCTTTGCTACATTGAAGAAAAACAGGTTTCAAAAAGGTTATCCCCCCTTTGTCAGACAAAAAATATTTTTGATTGAGAAAGCTCTTGCTATCGTTCTTATACACAGTAAATGTATGTAAAAGAAATTTTAAGGATTTAAAAAGTATTCCATAACACGATGACTTGTTGATGACATAACACTTCATTGGGTTGTACACTCATACATTCTATACACACACTCGAAGGTGGTAATTTCGGAACAAGCTTTTGGCCCGAAAAACCACAGCAAGTTAGTGATTGAATTTTTTGAAAAAAGAGACAAGTGTATGACATGGTTCATACGGTCCTTGAAAGTCCTTAAATTTTGAGAAAATAAATCAAGGCCTTGAAAAGTCCTTGAATTTGGAAATTGTTGCCAAAGTCCTTGAAAAGTCCTTATATTTTTTGCACAGGTGGTCAGTTTCGTTCAGTGACCAGTTCAGACTTGCCTACCTTCCCGCCTTAGGCAGGATCATCCTGCATTTCGACCGCCATCCCGCACCGTGAATAAAAATTCCCGCATTCGGGCGAATTCTGATATTTTATACTAGTTTTTCCGCATTTCATGCTTTGACATCATTCTGAATGCGGTCGGAGAATACTTTTCACTCACAGTCCAGCAAGAAAACTGCGTTCTCCCGTTTGTTGTTATGGGCAGTGGTCCTGCCAGCCGCCATTGCCAAGGCCTGTGTCTGTAGGCCAACAGTACATGATGTAGCCCAGTCCGGACATATAGTGTTATGTGTTACACCCCACCCGTCCTGCCCTCATGCTAAGTGGTCGTTCACGTGTGCCAGTCATTCATGATCTGATCATCACTTGGCCCACGATCACTCGTGTAGTAATATTTGAACCGAAATCTTTAATTAACCGTGGTGTCGGATCCCGCCCCTCGTTTTGTGTTTTCACTTTCAGTCCGCTTGTTGCCGACCACGATGTAGATCTAAACGATGTAGATTCATAGTGGGATCTTTCACTCAAAAGTCTGATCGGATGCCGACGACATGTTTAGTTTACGAATACATGTCTTTACAGAAAACGACAGGCTGCCCATAACGTGCATCATCATGTAAGCCTATTGGTCTTGTCTGCTTACTTTACATAAGAGGGATGAAAAAAAAAAAACATCGAGTCTTGGCGATTTGGACATAATTCTGGTGTGAAATTTGACGGGCCTGTCATTCTATTTGAATGTCTCTGCCAGCACTCGGGACAGAGGTTGTCTTACTCACGGTCTATTTTCTGTCAATGAAATGGCTGCTACGCATACTTCTTTTTGTGATAGCTATCACTATCACTGCCAGAATTTATCCGCTTCACTGCCATGCATCATTTGTAGTCCAGTCAGTTTTCCTCTCTCCATCCGCTACCATCCCCCACCCGCACTCAGTCCCGCCAACTGTGTGAATCCACCAGCACTATCCTCTACTTTCCCATAGCTGTCAGAACCGTCAAGAATTTGTTGTTCAGTATTAGTAATTGTTACATGCAGAAGCAGATAGATGTGAAACGCCTGTGTGTGGTCGGAGCATTGGATCAAAGGGAAAGCGGGGATGTTGGGTGGCGGACTGACCATGAACCTACCACATACTCCCTTTCCCACCCTACTGTGAAGTGGTAGCGGGCCTTCTCCTTCAGAAATGTAAGAGGACAGCACATTGACAAAAGAATACAAATTTGTGCAATGAATTTTCTAAACTTTTGTGAATACATGTAGTGCAAAATGCACTAGATCTATACTTGAATTAAAAAAAAACTGTTCATTATGTTATGAATCTGCAAAGAATGTAAGAGATGCAGATCTAATTTAATGTGAAATATTTATATTGAATGAAACCTTAAGTTCACATGCGGATGTTTTATTGGTTTATTATGTAACACATAGTAATTCTAGGTAGGGACTATGGGTCGGTAAATTTCCCTCCTTTTCCCTGATCCTTTTTGAGTCAGATAACACTCCTCCGGTGTGTGAGTGTAGGCAAGTCTGCCAATTGTTAGAACAGGGCTTTTTTTATTTTTTCACTTTTCCGTCTACCGAATGTACCCGATAGCCCCTCCACATTTTACATTTGCCGTAAGTTTGTTTCCTACCACGTGCCCAGATGTTGATGATATTCTTTGTTTCATTCACTGCGGATCAAGCCTAGTCTAGGCCTGCAGGTCCAGTGCGATTCAATGTTTTAGTTGTAATTGTGATGGATATTGCGGGGGATTAGATCACATTATTAGTTGGGAAATTTCAGACTTTGGACTTCAGCAGAAAAACTGAACTTTCTGATTCAGAAGCATCTTGCTGGCTGTCGATGTTTCAATATATTTGTGGAACGAAGAAAGTGAAAACGAAAGTATAAATGTTTTGTGCGCATGCCTGGAATGAAGATACGAATGGGCAACAGGCAACCTAGACGTGTTGGGATCTCGAATCGTGTTTACATAGGCCCACTCAAAGATCTAGACTCAACATTGAGTTCAGCGATCGTTTGCATTTGTGAACTGTAAAAGGTCATCACTTGACAATCCTGTCATGAGCAGATATACGAACAGAAAGAGAACATGATCTAGATCTAGTCAACAGGCCTACCGAGATCTCGTCAAGATCTTCGGCTCAGTTCCGCGGAGATCTACTGGGATGTAGATGTAGATCTAGCTCTGTTGTAATAAGAGAGATAAATATGTCTATAGCTGGAGTAAATCTACTAATTTGTAATGTTATTAACAATGTAGACCTAGATCTACGTATTAGTATTATGTGACTTTTTTGTTGGGTACCTGTTCTAGATCTAGAGCCTAGATCTACATAGATCTATATAAAAGAAAAAAAACAGAAAAAAAGTAGTTCTTTTGATGCAGGTGAACAAGTAACAAATTGATTTAGATCTAAATTCAATTGCAGCGAGATTTAATAAATTGTAAAGTGTGAAAGCCAGTTGCATTTTTAGTGATTTTTACTAAAACCTCTCTCTACATGTCAGTTTATGGTCATTATAAGTAGATTGTTACAGTATAGATGTATTTAAATTGTATACCCAATGCTAGTGCTGCAACACTACCGCCCTATACACACATAAGAAAAGAAAAAAAAATGATAATGATAAAAATAAATAACTATGCATGGTTTCATGCCTTTCAAATGAATCTTTAGTTACATTTATCAGTGAAAGAGTAATTGTAAATGTAAGTCACTCAGTTGGCTGAATGGGTTTGACTCTTAACATATAAACTGATTCTCATCAAACCTGTTAATTACATGTACTTGTGTGTTGTGCAGAGTGAGTTTCAGCATCAGCAGAGCACAAATCCAGCATGTGATCTGCAATACCATCTATTGTCCATGTATAAGTTACTATAAGCTTACGTGTAAGTCTGTTCGGCAAAATATTATTACACAAGCCTAAATATCTATGCGCGTTTGTGAAGATATTCGTCTTCATGAAGTCCTTATATACAGTTGTAAAGTCCTTGTATTTTAAGGCAGCTAGGGAGTGTGAACCCTGGTATGAATACTATTAACTCACTGACATTTCTTGTGACATATGCACGGCGGTCTGGTTGTCAATTGAGACATTTCCCGCACCCTATGCGAGATCGACTTTATAATTTTTTCACACCGACCCATTTCCTGCAAATGCCATGGGAAACATCTCTTACCGTAGAGTCACCATTTGTTTCGTTTCATATGGAGTTTGGCGGAATTCGGTTGGTAACTTTTTGAGTTTTTGAAGAACAAGGAAAGCACTTCAAAGTGAAAGTAGGAAAGGAAAACAGTAGTCGAGTTGATCTCATAAACACATTGACAAGCAGGGAAAGGCAAGGAAAGTGGAAAGTTCTCAAAATATTCAATGACTCTGTTAGTTCTGACGCTGATCTGTCAGATGCAGGAGACCGAAATTAAATAAAGCAAAACAAATGAACACAGCAACACAATATTCATTAATTTTATTATAAATGAATGTTCAAAGCAAAAAATGCATATTCTAGACTTAGAGTGTTTGCCGCCATGAATCGATTAATTTTTTGTAGGTATGACATAATGGAATTATGTTAATTGTATTGATTCATTCTGTCTTTTTACAGAACAGTATGAAGCATTTCTAAAGTTCAATCATGACCAGCTACAGAAACGCTTTGGGAATGCACCAATGAGTTGTAAGTGTCTTTTTGAATATTGTTTATTGTCTTTAAATATAGTACAGTACAATCCGGTAATATTGACATTATAGGGACCATTGAAATGACATCTGTATGAGAAAGTCGATATGTCTTGTGCGCAGGGCAAATGAGTCGGAAGTCGTGCTGGGTGATTTCGAGCTCCAGTCGTTTCTGTTTTCTGACTCAAGTACCAAATTTATTTCTTTGTTTTTTTGTTTTTTTTTCACAAAATGAAAATTTAACCTTTTTTAAAATGAACAAAATTAAAACTTTGGTATAAATTTTGGTATCTGAGTCGGAAAATAGGTAAAAACGACGGTAACTCGAGATGGCCCGGCGCGACTTCTGACTGTTTTGCCCTGAGCCCAAGAAATATCACAAATAAGGACTGCTTAGACAAGGGAAATGAGTCAGTGATTGAGAAGTAATATGCAGTTAGGTCACATAGAATTTTGTATGTCCAGTGAGACCTCTGGACAATTAAGTTTCATTCTTTTAGTTTGCAATAGAGGGGTGGAATGATAATAGAGAACATGTTTGGGAGAAATAAATTATGGTCTTTTTCTTCATTATCTCCATTTTCACAGACTCCTCTAATGGTGTACTGCATTAGCAGTATGAGAATTTGCTGTGGAATTTTGTTTATTAGTATTATAGTCAACAATTGGAGCACAGCTTCTCTTTCTTTTTTTTCCTCAGATGTTTCATAATGCCCTGCATTGTTTGCTGCAGTTTTCAAATGATTGGTTGCATCACCTCAAGAGAGCGAGAATAAATATGAAGGCTCATTTCTTAATGACTGTGTGCATCAAATCTAGAGAGAGAGCAAACCAGTGTGGAAGTATTAATTTCTTATTGTTGGGATCGAGATGGATTACCATCAATGGAAATTGCAAGTTACACCGAAAGCTAGTGGAGCTGATCAGGTCTTTTCTTTTTTTTTTGTGTGTTTTTTTGTTTGTTTATTTGCTTGTCTCTTTTCCCCCTCTAGTTTTTTAGTTTGCCTTCGTCAAGTTTTTAAATTACATGTTTTTTTCCTGCCATCTATTTGATCTGTGAGATGAGATCTCACACATCTGTGTGAAGTTTTGAAAGACTCATGAGATCATTTTTTAATGTCTTTTTTATCAAAATTTTTGAGTATTTGCCTGAGCAGTCTAGAAGACATTAAGATGGTTTTGTCCATTGAAGGAAAGCATATTTATGTTATTTTTTAGCAACAACTTTCTCAACCTATCATAAGATTTTTTATTTAATTTTTAGTAATTATTTTTTTTTAAGATATTTTTTATTTTTTTCTATAATTAGGCCTGCTTTGTCCTTGCAAACTGGTTGTTTAGATTTATAGAGAATGCTGCATTATGCACACACCAATTGACATGTCACTCAGTCCACTCACTCACCTATCAAACAGTCTTTATAGCCACTGCATCAACCTACAGTCGCTTACTGAAACCAGTTCTTCCAGTTAGCACTACCTTTAAGGCACACTACTGAAATAACCAGTGGTAACTATATTGAGGAAGTGTTGTCTGTTCATATGAAAGTATAGATATAAAGATTTGAAATACCAGCCCCTGACTTCTGCTAAAAGAAAAGATCTGACAAACATTGGCCATCTAGTATTCTTAGGGTTATCATGCGGGGTATTTGTGATGAAAATTTGACATGAACTGAGTTCTTCAAGTGGTAATAGCTGTGCATACCTTTTAAAAACATGGTGACTTTGATTATTGGCTGAGTGATGACTTGTTAATGAAATAAAGCAACACAAATTTTTGGATGGGGATTGAGAAAAGTGCGATGTAGTTGCACACACATGCCTGGTAAGGGTAAATATTGACACATAATTCAGTAAAGAATCAAAACTGCAGGTGAATAAGGCTTAGAAATAGAATATGTATATGTAGGTGATTGTGTGTTAAATTTGATGTAGAAAATCATCTTCACAAAAACAAAGCCTGTGGTCTTGATCAGGAGAGACCAATCTGGTAAGAAGAGCTGTTAGTCAAGATGAGAATCAAGATTTGTATTCTAAAAGACTTTACATTCAGTTAAGCAGGTGATACCCATATATTCCACTATAATTGGCAAAAATGTGTAGATTTTTTTTTTAACCACACTACAATGAAAAAAGGAGACAAACAATATTTTACAGCATTTGAGGAAAACAGTTTGATGAATGATGTGGTAGACCTGAGTTATATGTGCATAAGTAAATATCGACCATGGGCTTTTTGTGAATGCCTGAATGACTTTTTTTTTTTTTTTTCTCAACAGCCTTAGTTTATCTGTCAATTAGTGACATGACTGTTTTCTTGGAACTAACAGTTCCTTTTATTTTTTATTCTTATTGTCTTTTTGTTTTTTTTTTAAATTCCTGTGTGAAGAAGAAAGATGAATGAATTGCATAAAAGGTTATGCGTGAAATTCCTTCGCAAAGAATGGTGAAAATTGCATAGATTCAAAGGCCTTTTCTTCAATACAACTGTGAAATGGTATGCTTGGTTTAAATGATAAAGGAGAGATTCTTTGCAGATGTTATGAAAGACTGAATTTTTTACCAAGTGTATTTTTGCAGTTATATGAAGCACTCCATGAGTGTGTATATTAATTTACAATGAATGCTGTTTCAATTTTTGTGTATGCATATAGTGAAATGGAAATGAATGAAATTGGAAAAGTCAAAAAAATACTTTCCAAATGAAACATGAAAGAAGAAATGGGAAGTAAATTCAGCTGTAATTTACAGATTCTCAGGGTAGACATGGCATTGTCGCAGATGATTTTTGTTTTCAATGCAGAATATCCTTCGTATCCCCAGGGTTATAATTGTTTTAGCCAACTGCTTTATTTGTGCTGTAATTCGGGGGAAGGTTCACCATTGCAGTGAAGATCCTGATCTGTGAGGAATTACCCCCCCCCTTTTTTTTTTTTTTAAAGACACTTGTATGCTGGGTGCTCTTTTTCCGTACAGCATTTGGCAGTATTATGTCTCCAGATTCAGAGGATGCCAGCTTTTGAGATAAAAGAGTCCTTTTTTTTTCCATAATATTGTAAGAGGAAGCCTTCATTGCTGTACACGAAAACAGAGTTTCAGATTGTTATATTGAGACATTTAAGCTGGTCTGGATATCAGATTCTTTCAGTTTATCAAGACATCTTCGCATGGCAGACAATTACTAGTGTTTCCTCAGAGCTATTTAGTGAAATTATCCCCGGATATGCCATCATGATGACTCTTACAGACTACTTTTGCATTTATTTTCTGCTTGGCTGTTTTTGTTTGGTGATGATGATGTTCTGTGTTATGATTGCTATTGCACGGTTTCCTCCATTTCAGAAAACAAGCCAGTATCAATGAAATGAATATATATGTTTTAGCTTGGGTATCTTTTATCTCTTCTTTATCATCATTTCATTATATTGTTTTGTGTGTTTCATATTGACAGACATAGCATAGCTGTGAGAACTATCATTAGATGTCATTCTAATCCTTTCAAAATGTTTTTGTGTAATCACTTAACATGAGACACTTAGTTAATGCAAGACAGTTTATTGTTAGTAGCTGAAACTAAAGCTTGCATATCCTTTACTGTGACTGCGCTGTTGATCAATTGATTCACCTGCAGAATCCAGCAGCGTTCATTAAAACCAAATTTCCACATCCAAAAAGGCCAATAAAAACAGGTTTTTAAAATTTATTTTTTTCTATAGTAGACTAAACCAGTTTTTACATCAGAATTCAGAAAGTAAAATTGTTTTGTGTCTTTCTAGGAGTTAATGGAAATGGGCACCCGCAGTAATGACTGCGAAAAACTTTTCACACTGCAGTGAACATATTGTTTATTTCAGTTAAAGCTATGTTATCGTAAAAAGTTCTTAAGGATATTAGATCTGTGAACCTGTTAACAACAGTCAGTGCTGCTGTGTACTGCTTGATGAAATGCATTATCTTAGGCTGCGTAGGATTTTGTTATACACTACACAGTTCTTTGCTGACATTTTAGAATTAGGAGAAAGTGGAAGAAGGGGATACACTCTAAAACGGTTAAAGCAAAATTTGTGGAGAATGGAAATCATTTCATTCTATTGCTATTTTGTTATATCCGAAGAGGCTAAATTGAAACAGATGAAAGTTTAGCGAATTACCTCTCTTGAAGAACCATACGACTACACCGCTACCTTATGTCTAGAATCAATGAAACTCGGAAACAATGTGTTATTTAAACAATTGAACTAGTAGTACACATTCGTTGTCATAAAAAATAAGGGAAATGTGTATAGTGTATGATCGAAAAGACAAAGGCCAATCTATCCTCTGATACTGTGTTTGTGTGGCTATAAATAGTGTTGAAATCATAATAGCCACATACAATGCACGTCATAGGCGACATTCTCTTACAGTACATCATCCTCGATTGGGGCATGGGTGACAGGTGAGGTGTGAAATGGGGGAGGGTAGCTGCATGATTTCTACACGCTTGCGTCTCAGGCCTTATCTTTTTTGGTGTGTTATAATGTTGGGCAGTTCAGCACATTGCATGTAGCGGTACTTGACACGCTCAAGGATGATTTTTTTTGTCGGGGCTTGTGTCATACTGCTGTGCAGTACAGCACATTGTGGGTATGGGCACTTCACGTGATCACAGATGATTTTTTTGTCAGAAAAAAATGGTCTTGTACCTGAGCTTGGTCGTGGTTAAGCTTAATAAGAAAGAAAAACGCAATCGGAGAAACAAAAACCGTTCGTTACAGGGATAGTTTTTGTATCAGCCCATAATTTTATTTCTGATTAAGCATAACAAATTACATAGCAAAAAAAACGTTCTCAAAGATTCTTTCTTTATAGCGCAAGTTTCGTTTTAAGCATTTTCTTAATAACCATTTTGGAGTGTACTTTATATGGAAGAAGGGAACATTGATATGAAATGATCATGTACTTCATACAAAAATAAAAAGGCCTGTCAGCTTTGTTTCTGAAACTGTTTAATCTGTTTATCATATAGTCTTGGAGAGGTGTTGTTCAGTATTAAACAAATACTCAAAATTCCACAAAGCTGAACAGATGCATTTTCAGTTCTTTAGTTTGTTTTTAATTTCTTGAGAAAGTCAAGGGCTGGAAGCATGAAAAAAAAAAAGAAGGAATCACACAAAGCCACATAGGAGAAACTTTTCATATTTTGTTCTTACTCATTTCAGGTTTGAATTCCTGCAAGATTAGCTTAAGGGTAGCTTTGTAGATGGTATCTCATCTTCAAATTGCATATGAGCAAGTAAAGCAAGATTCAGTTGTAGATTTCTCTGAATTTTAATTTTTCTGTTGCTTTTTCTTTAACAATTTTCATCTTGTCTCCAGTTCTTTGCAATCGTGTATATATCATCAAAAAATTCTCAAGTGTCAGGCTAGAATGTTAGTGACAGTGCACTTGCAGGAAGATTAGTGTTACAATGTGACCATACAAGCTTCAGTTCATATGAACATGTAGGTTCCTGTGTGATTTGTTATAGCACAGTCACTTTTGTAAGCCAGCCAAGCAATATGAAGTTATAAATTTTGAATGTATTTCGTAACAGTGTTTTGAACTGTTTGAGCTAGTTCTTGGGCTGCCTCCAATGTCCAATTATTGGCATGAATAAAATAACCTCTGTAATACTGGATGTATCAGCTGGGTCATAGTATTCATATTTTATTTTTTCTTTGTCATATCTTGGATATGACAAGATCCACACAATCTAGATACTTTACATGCCTTTGTACATGTGTAATATAAATTTGATATGAGAGTTTGCTCACTGAACTGATGATGGTGATGGTTATGAATTTTGTTTGATTGAGATGACTTGTAGATTAGGAAATACTCTTTTTTTATTCTTTAAATTTGGATAGTACCATTTTTTTGTGTGTGAAGTTAAAGGAAGTAGTGCAGATAATTTGGAATGGTAGATCTTGAATGTGAATATATTTCTCAGACCTCTCCCACATTTTACAGTCTGAGAGACAAAAACCAATGGCTCACAGCAAGTAAAGTGGCAAAAATGTAGGTGTAGAGTGGTCACGATCATTATAAATTTAAGCCCTAGCTCTGACTGTCTCAGTGTCTAACCAATGTTTCAAGCTCAGTCTGTACATTTAATTAAAAAGGAAAGGAAGTTGGCTAGTATCTCACTGTTCGAGTATTACTTTGTATATTTCAAGGGGTGAAGATGAAAGTACCATATGTGAATATAAATGTCTTAATTGAACGGAAACCTAGACCTATTTTAGGTTTGTTTAACAACTGTATAGTATGTATGCAAGGTCCTAGAGCTGTATTTGTGCAGGCCACTAGAGTGAGATGGTGTAAGTTTTAATGTGGATAACTGGAACTGCTACATCACATGAACAGTTCTCTTGTGATTGAGATTTATTACCATTATAATGTTTTCATAAGCCTTGTCATTCTAGTGGTTCTACATTGTTTTTATTGGTTTTGTCATATTTGTATTTGATTTGTCAAAAGATGTACATAGCATACATGAAAATAAAAGTTCAACTGGTTCTCAAATTAATGTGTCTGTCAGATTTCATTCTGACTGTATGGATGTCTGCTGTGTCTGCGCTACATATATTGCATCTAAATCATAGGTGGCTTCATGAGTTTGTCCCTGAAAGTGATTTGTGGCGTTATACACCGTGCAAGTGGTTTTATTTCATTTTTATGTGTAATTTTTTTTGTGGTTGTACAATTGTGTCCAGTAATTATGTATGTGCCCACCCATTGTAAGATCAATGAATGACAGCATGTGTGTGCACATATATGCAGTCTCATATTTTGAAACAAAACAATATACATGTAATATAGATTCATGTGAACTAGGATGAATGACAATCGCCTTTAATCCATTATAGTTTGGAATAGCACACAGTAACATAGCAAACCAATGTGTCACAGATATTTGAGATACACTTACAAAGATGCATTCTATAAGATGGCAGTGGAGTTAAAACAAATCATAACTACAGCTAAAAGCAAAGAGTGGAAATTAGGGAAGAGCACATAGTCTGCATAGTCATCATTTTAGAAAATAAAATAAGGTGCTGTGCTCTTATTTGTGATATGCATGTACATGCATTTCTCTCCAATTCTTATCTTGCATTTTTTTTTTTTTTTACTAGTAAATGCGGTGTATGATAGATTCTGAAATAGAAAAGATCGGCCTCCAATTTTATCATTTTATTGAGAAATTTATTTTGAGAACACAAAGCAGTTGTTTGATGATGTCATATACATGTAATATCTTCACAAATTTCCTTCATCAAACACTGCTGTGTACAGGGCACAGCCTGCCATGAACAAAGAAAGCACTGTTCAAATTCAGAGAACGTCACCATTTCTTTCTCCGTCCTGAGACGGCTTTTCGTCCTCACCACAAAAGTCACATAAATTACAACTTTATAAAAGAAATTGTCGTTTACCATAATGTCTTTGCCCAGGCACCAATTCATAGCTCAAAGTATTGAAGCTTATGCAAAGCAAAGATATAATTTATTATATGCTGAATTCAGAGTTAAAAAGGAGTTACTCCTTGACTAAAGAGATTTGCCAAATCCAGCTAGTATTTACTGATTTGGGAAATGATGACGAACCGACTAAAAACAAATATCCTTGAGTTTGAGCAAAATCCTGTGTATCAGGATGGCTGGGTAGGAGGAAAATAGGCTGCTGGACTGAAAAAGTAATAAATAATAAATGAATATACATGTATATGTAAATGATTAGAAATACATACGTTTAATGTAAATAAATAACTGAATTAAAAAACTGATTATATTAAAAAAGCAAATAAATATAATGAGATAAATGAATAGTAGTTAGATAAATGAATTAAAGGAAAGGATAGCCACATCGTTTTTTAAGACAGCAGCCCGCTTCTGCCTCAAAGCTCATCTGAGCTTTATGTGCGTGTTATATAATTAATGTACATATGCAACTGTTACTGGTACATGGTATCAAAAGAGATAAGGCAAACAACCGTGAGTCCAGAGAGTGATTAGCAACAATGATGGCTTTTTTTTTTTTTTGCAGCGAATCTCCTCCATCGCATTCTTTACTCCATAAAGTAAAGACTGCATGCTAAGGATAGACATTAATATGGAAGAAACACATACACCACAGACACGTGTATTCTTTCATAATCAGAATGACATGTCCCTGATGGGAAGATATACCAAGCAGAGCTAGGAAGGGAAGATACATGCACATGTACAATGAACTGTGATGCCTTTTCAGTATGCATGGACAATTAATTCATTCATTCATATTAGAGATGTAGGGGTTTCTCATGAGACATTTATATCGCAGCTGTTGGAAGCCCGGGCCCTCTGACATGAATTTTATTATTTTATTCCTTTTACTAAAATATGTGAATCATAGTTTTTAAAAGATCTTATTAAAAAGTGTACAAGGGAATACTCAACGAATCACGAGTAAACAAGTTCTGCCTCTTTTGAAGTATGTTTCCATGGGTCCAGTTGATTACCGCTGTCGCGGTTATCGCATTGATATATTATATTGTTACCAATGCCTTCCGACGTCTGCAACAAAAGGATTTGCCTCCCGGTTATGACGGATGGCTTCCTTGGTTGGGCTGTGCAATTGAATTTGGAAAACGTCCCCTCACTTTTATCGAGGAAAAAAGAGAGCAGGTAAGAATTCTAGTCTAGACCATCTAGATCTAGAAATTCTAGATCTACATTTTTATAGTTTTAATCTAGATCTTAATAGGATCTACGTCAGAATGAAGTTCGCATTCTATCACTGGCACAAAGCCATTATATTATATGTTAAACTGTATCTAGGGCATTTCCATGAGAATGTCAATCAGAGGGTCAAACTTAAAATGTCAGCAGACATGAGCATACTTTTGAAGAACTTTTTTGCACCAGTATCAATTAAAAATTTCCTGACCTTTGCAGCATTTATCTATTTTTCACTGTCTCTCCTGATGGATGGTGTAAACTTGCGTCATCCTCTATAAAGCTCACTAGCAAGCACTTACGTGTGTCCAGTTATGTACAGATCTTTTGCAAGCCACTAATTCTTTGTAGAAAAGCAGCCCATACGTTCCTTTTCACCACTGTAGATCTGTAATTCAAAGTGGGGTTGGGAATTATTTTACTGGGTTTTGATCAATATTTTGCTTTTTTTTTAGAACCCCCCAAATAGGCATGTCAGTCCTTGACACAAAGTTTAAAAAAAGTTGCACTGTAGAACAATTAAGGGTGCTATTTTGTTTCCCTGTCAGAATCACCACATTCAAGACATGCCTTCTGAGATGTTATAGTCAGTTATGCTCCACAAGTTTATATTGAGAAATGAGCATGACAGACTGACAAACCAATATGACGGACTGACATTTCCCAATATACCCTCTCAGAGCTGTGAGGTGCACCAATTCAACTTTGCAAGTTACATCTTGACTTCATCACCAGCATCAACATGCATAAATTTGTCACATTTCATGAGAAAGAAGCAGTCAGTGGTGTTGGTTGTGAAATCAAGAAGATGGCCTAGCAAGCTGTTCCATCAGGAAAGAAGAATATTCAGAGTCCTGAGGACTACATGTAATTTGTGAGAGAAAAATACAGAGATAACACTCATGCTTTCAGATGACCCAGAAATTGAGGCTGTTGTCATGGAAATGGATGAGAATTGTGATGGGATCACACCTGTCCCAAATGCATATAATATACAGTGGTCTCCGCCTAAGAGTTCACCACCTCAGTGCCCAGTTGGCCTAAGAACCTGCTTCTCCTGTGAAATGGAATTTTTTCACTATAATTCACCCCTCTACGAACCTGCTCCCAAATAAAAAATCCGCCTGAGAGCCCGGTGTATTTATGGTGTAATTTCACATCATATTGTCCACTTGAGAGAAAGCCACAGTGCTAGAAGTGCAGTAAAATTGGGACGGGGTGGAGGGAACATATAGACAAAGGAGTGGCAGTGATAGTTGATGTATGACTGCATAATCAGGCCACAGTAAAGACTAACCCCTAAGCATTAAATTTTCTTTGTTTGACATGTGGGACGGCACTTGTGATTGGCTCTGTGGATAAGGAGGAGTAAAGTTTAGCCTCCTGACTGATGAGCTGTTTTCCTACTTCAGTCGGCCTGGCTAATTATAAACTATTGAGTCACCTGTGCCATTATCCATAGGGTAACATAGTAGTACATGTATCATGTTGGCATTCGACAATGATACTGTTATGTGAAAACTCACTCAATGTTTAAAGATTGGGCATTATTGATGTGATTATACATTAAAAAAGATCAAGAATTGTTTGATCTAATTATAGCACACACACAGGGAAGAAGGCTGTACTTATTCGCATATCTTTAACTAGCAGTAACAATCAATTAATTATAGTAGTGAAGGCAATCTGTGGTCAGACAGGTGGCATAGCTTTTCAGTCCGCCTAAGAACCCGTCCCCCTAAAAGTCCGCTTTTTTTTGTGTCTCCTGATGACCGGGTTCTTAGCCACAGACCACTATATCATAAAAAACTCATTCTGTAGCAGTTGGCTCTGAAGCAACCATCCAGTATGTCAATTTTGATGTATCACTAACACAAGTAATAGACTGAATGACACACAGCTATGGCGATATAGCTGTAATGACAGAGATACATCTGTTTCAGGCACAGTATGGAGATTGTTAAAAAAAAATATTACATGTACAGTGCTTTCTATGATCATGCTGATTGCATTGGCCGAATACTTGAATGTCTGAGACAGTGATGTGAGAATAAAGTTTCAGTTTAGAGATCTTTCCGGATCTGGCTTTCCAGAGATAACAGAGATGTTGGTTATAAAATCATCATTTTCTTTGGCATCTTTGCAAAGACAGAGGTCCATTTTCAGTTGGTGAAAGCAATGAAATTAGGGCAGCTTACAAATGGATGAAGTATATAAAGACACTAAATAAATGTCAAAAGATAGTTTCTCCACCTGGTAAATGAATGAGATTTCAATTAGCATATAACTTGAACACTTTAAAAGGCTTATTTTTATGTCAGAACAGCCCTACATACTGGCAAAATAAAATGCCTAGAATGATCACTGGCTTGATCAAAATTTAAGGCTATGTACTGAGTGTTTGCAATTTTCTCATATTGTGTTTCATTTGATGTAAATACATGTATGTTTCTGTCAGTCTTAATACTTCATATAATGATTCTTGAAGCAATGAATGGTTGATTTATTTACAGAAAGTCATGTTTATAGGCATTTATTAAGTGGTGTCAATCTGTCACAAAATGAATATCAGTCTGTCACACTCATCAAATGCTAAATGGTGTGAAGGTAGATCAGTCAACTGTTATGACTTTGTTATTTAGCTGTATGCCAACCTCTCGTTATCGCATGTTGAGAGATGAAGAACTTAACTTTCAAACTTCAGAGCAATTGGGCTCAGAAGATAAGGTTGACATAATGTCAGTTCGTCACAAAATTTCTTGAACCCATGACTCCACAAGTACTCAATGGAATTCTGTCAAATTGTGCTGGATTACAGGTCTATAGTCTCTATATGATACTTTAGCACAGCAGACATGTATTCTCTATTATGAGTGGTATCAAAGCTATGAGTGGATAAAAGGCAAAAAAAAATCTTCTGATTTGTCAGTCCGTCATATGCAGAACTGCCCTCTAGTCCATTGTTAAAATATCTGAAGTAGCAACATATTGAAAATCTCACTTAATCACAATGAAAGAGAAATGAGTTGTTTTTGAAATCAGGTGTGTAATGATGATTTTTATGATTGAAAATGCATATTATGGTCCCTGACAGCACAGAATGTGTACTAGGATGTGTTTTGTTTTTGTCTGTAACCACTAAAAATAGCAAATGTGAATCATTTCAGTCAATAATTCATTGATGATTAAAACAGAACAGTAAAGGTCCATAAAAGAATTGGTTTTGCCATGCCTCGCATGCATCATACATTATGTTCACTTACGATAAGTAACTGCAATAAATGAACTTGCCTCCACTAAAGTAATTGAAAATTGCAGTATATTAGTGGTCCATTGTGAGTAATATCACAGGATGAAAATGACTAGAAATCTGACATTTTTAGATTATGAAAAGTGATGTAATTTGTATGATAGGTATTGCTGTGTGCTTTACGATGGTGAAGGAAACAGGTGACACAAAGATAAGAGATAAAGGAAATGACTGTAACATAGGTGGAAAATAAGCTGGGTGTGATAGTCCACACTCTGTGCTTTATCAGTATGAGCTTGCAATGACCAAATGAATCAGGCAGGTGTAGGTTTACATACATATATTACGTTTCAGGAAATATTAACCTCATATGAACTTTGCCCTTCCAAATACAAACAAACTCTTCATCAGAAGATTTCATTCTAATAGTAGCATGTCTCAGTACAAGCTGGTGAAATAGATTTTTCTGGAGCCATACATTTCAGAGGTAAAAATTTCAAGAAAAGAAAGGAAACGTTATTTTGTTAATTGTGTAATGGTATCCATAATTGAGAGTGACGAAATAAATGAAATCAGAAATATTGATTTTGACAGTCCTGCTTTTTTATTGCAACTTATAGTATGAATTAATTCAATTTATAAGGTGTCTTTATCCTTTCCCTCTCACCTGTCCTGCGATCTTGCTACAGGTCACTACTAAAAGAGAAAAAAAAATCCAGTGTTATGAATATTATCATGGCTATGACATTCACTGGTAATGGTGTGTCTTGGCTCAGCCTCATCACATTATTTTTACCTTTCCAGCTTGGGCCAGTCTTTACATTAAAAGTTGCTGGTGAGCGAATGACATTCTTGACTGAGCCAAGTGACTTTCATTACTTTTTCCAGTCCACCAATGTTGACTTCCAGAAAGCAGTGCAGGATGCAGTGCAAAATGTGGGTGAGTGCATACTTCCTTAACATCATTATTTACTTGAGTATAGTATGTTATGATCTAGGGAGGAAACTGATAGCAAATCTCATCAAGTGACTTGGAATTATCACTTTTATCGTAAGATGACAGACTAGAATAGATACATCTGAAGCTATGAGAAACTTGCAGAAAATTTTCAATCTGAAGTTAAATACGTTACATACACATGTATATCATTTCTGCGCTATCCTATTCTGGAGTCCTCAACATTATAGGGATAGAATGCATATCAATCACAGAAGATTGATATGTACCATGCATTTCAAATCTAATTTGGGTTAGTTGAGGTATTCCCTGACTTTATATGAACTTTCTAAAGACTGAAAAGTTGTGATTGTTACTTTTGAGAAAAAAAAAAAATTGGCTTAAGTAAGATTTTCCTTTCATTTGACAACGATATAACCTCCACCAGGAGGTTGAAAGACGTATATAGAACGTAAAATCATTTGACAACTTTTCACTGTCTGATTTCTTCAGAGCACTAGACATATGTACTGATAAATTTAACTTCTTAAACCACTGATGGATATGATTCTACGGCCGGCCATACACGTTCAGTTAATTTGACTCTGTATTTCCTTCAGATTATCGACACTAATTCTGGAGTCAGTTCAACTGAACTTTCAAACACTCCATACGTTCAGTTTGTCACATGTATGACTCAGTTTTCTCCTGTAGACATATGGCGTTGCGAGATATTACTGTGTTCGAATCGAGCTGCTAGGTGAAAAAAAAAAAAGAACTGACTAGGGTAAAGCTTCCATTTAATAATCATTTGGAGGAACTGTGATTATACTCTGAAGATTTTCAGGACTATTTAAGAACAGTTGAAAATGCGTATTTTTATTTATTGAGCATTGTGCAATGTAGAACGTTGTTGAGAGAGAATGAATACAGTGATGAAAAAAGCAATACGTCCACATGAGAGACTTACTGCTACTCTGTGTTTATTGGCTACAAGCAGTACCCGCAAAGATTTTTAAGTATTCAACCTGCATTTCTCCCCAAGCACTATCTAGAATAATATCTGACACAGTAATCTATTGGTAGGGGCTACATGTACTAGATCTAGGTCCATTAATAAGAGTAAGAATAAACATAAATTGCTGTCTTTTTTATAAAGGATCAAATCGAGACGTGCACGTGAAGCCCGCCCTAATTTCAACATGCTGATTTCAAATCTAATTATTTTTTTATTTGAGCTATGATTTACAAAGTAAATTCACTGTATTTATTCTCTGCCTGAAGCGAACTTCAAAGGAAGCCGACAACATCAGATCGTGCTCAGCTTTGGTCTGCAGAACTGCAACGATAAAGTTGGCCTAATTTCCCCCTGCATGCACCGGTGCAAACCCAGACTACATAATGAGAACAGAGAAAAAAATGAGCGTGTATAGCCAGCTTAAGATTGCCAGAATGTCACCTGTTTTATTTTCCACTTGCGGTTAATCAATTTTCTAGCAACAAAGCCTGTCCTAAAATACATGTATCTGGAAATTTGATTTCCATATTTCAGAAAATGCAGTTTTATGATATTGTGGAACAATGGACATCAGATTTTATGCACTTTTTTGAAATGCAATATTTGTATCTTATAATAGTAGCTCAACATTGCTAGAACTGTCATATGTCATTTAGTCTAATATGCCTTGTGGGAAGAAAGATACATTCATTTTTATTTTACCAACTTAGTTATGATATAATTGACACGTCTAAAGTGTTAAGGGATCGATTTGCTTAATAACTTGGTCATTGTACTTATGAAAGACTTTCAAAATAATTGTTTAATATAATGAGAAATTACTTTTCTAATATTGCCATCTAGATCTAGGACATTACTATCATTTTTTGAAGATGAATACATAAGAATATTGTATACGATTCAAGAAGCATGAGAACTCTAGCAGTTCTTTTTGCCACTTTTAGAATTAAACTTTTCTGCTGCACTCTATACTTTTGTTCTTGTTCTCTGCAGGTTCCCTGTCAAAAGAAGCATTCTTTAAGACTCATACTAAAATGCATGACACAGTGAAAGGTCGCCTCGCCACTGGGAATTTGCCAGCCCTATATCAAAATTTATTTCTTGCATTCAGGCAACATTTGTCAGAAATAAAACTGGAGAGTAAGTTCTCAGGAAAAAAAAAAAAGAAAAAAATTCCTTATCTGTCAACTTAAGTCAAATGTGACCAAAAAAAAAAAAGCATGTCTAAAGTGTAGACTGAAAGTGACCTTTGGTATCCATAATTTATGATATCCATTATAATAGGAATAAGTTTTAGAAAGGATTATACATATCCATCTGCAAAAAAAAAATATGGAGGACTCAGCATGTTATTGTTATTAAGTGACTGTATCGATGATTTTATCACCAGTATTACAATTATTATATATATTGACTATCTTTCTAGAGAACATGTCATGAACAAGCTTATCTTGG
Source organism: Peronia peronii (assembly GCA_039654565.1). Taxonomy (NCBI): domain Eukaryota; kingdom Metazoa; phylum Mollusca; class Gastropoda; order Systellommatophora; family Onchidiidae; genus Peronia; species Peronia peronii. The sequence goes on from JBCEWB010407389.1 coordinate 20,189, forward strand.
GAAAAACAAAAAAAAAAAAACATATATAATATATTCTCTGCAGCTTATGAATATTAAAAAAAACAAAACTTTTTTTCTTTCCATTTTTATTTGTTTTCATTTTCTCGAGGGAGGCTACTTTTTAAAAATTTTGGAACATTTTTCTGTACCACAGATGATGGGGAGGCAGCAAAATTAGATCTCAGTAAAATTGTCCGCAGCTCTATGTACAAATCTGTGATGGACAATTTGTTTGGTGATGGAATTTACCAACCAAAGATGAGGTGATTTTTGTTTTTCCTTCAATAGATTGAAAAGAAGTTTCAATTCTCAAAGTGTATT
>JBCEWB010407498.1:3541-20509 GCA_039654565.1 Peronia peronii
CCCCCCTCCCCCCCCCCCCCCCCCCCCCCTCAAACGTAATCCTGGCTTTTGGGGTAAAGAGGTCCGACGGATAGCCTTCTCAGACAGGGACAAATATATTTCGGAAGTACAGGTTCCGTATATTGGCAGTTCAAAATCGGATGAAGAATAGGCACAGACGCCACTATGCCCGGACAAAATTTCTGGGAACGCAAAATATGTGGAGTCGTATCGTAATTCAACCTGTTAATAAACAAATAAACATTTTTTGCCTCTTTGTCTGTCTGTTTGCCATTCTGTCCATCGGTCTGACTGTCTGGCTACCTATTTGCACTGCTAACTGTCTCATAGTCTGTCTGCCTGTCTCCATCAAGCTCGTTTGACCCGCATCTTTCCTGCCAAAACATATTTTTTTTTCAATATAATATATTCTGATCACCCCAGGAAAATTTTGTCTTGTTTATATTGTTACTTTTGATTTGTTTAAACTTGCTTTTATTTATGTATTTATGTTTATTTTTCTTAAGCCTTTAAATAGTAAGAAAGTAGGATTATTTCGGCTTTAAGAGGCTACCTGTTTTTCGTTGAGAATTTTTGTGGGTAGAAATTTGGAATTTGGAAATTTTGCCTCGACTTTTTTGCACTTCGCCTACTCTTTACCGATTTTGAACTGCTAAGGGTCTTCATCGTGCGTAACGTACACACGGGGCCTCCGAAATAAATTCGTCGTTATCCGAGAAGGCTAGACACAGGGCTTCCCTACCAGAGGAAGCCAGGTGACCGTTGAGTCACTGAAAAAATGCAGGTTTCGGATCTTCGTGTCTTTCCATCCCCCAGTGGAGGACCCGTGAGTCGATCCTGGCCATAATCTCACCGACGTGAGTTGTTTTCACCATGAAGCAGACGCCAAACTGCATAGCCACGGTGACCTCTCTCTCTATATATAGGTATATATAGGTCTAAATATATAGGTCTAAATATATATATTCCTATATATAAAAGTCTAAATAGTTCATCTGAAGGGGTCCGTTTGACTCGCCTTCAACTCTTTCATTTCTGTACTCAGTTATCGAGGCGATTCATGGATAATCTGATCATGATCTTGATACAAATTTAAGTCTAACCCTGGACCTCATCTTACTCAAGTTCTAAACGTGTCATTAACTTACAGTTTAAAAAAAAATATGAAAGTTAATGAACCATTCTGACCGTAGGCCAAATTACCTCCACGTTTAAGAAGTCCAATCGGTATGAGACAAATATTGTAAAAAAGGAAAAGAAAACAAAACAAAAACAAAAATAAACAAAACAAAAACGTTTTCTCTTATTAATTGAACCGTAAGTCACGGAAACCTGAAAAATTCACCATGTGATTTTTTTTCCTCATCATAATTTTTAGATACGTTTTTGCTTAATATTTTTTAAATAATAGGAGCAAAAGTGTTTTACTTCTTCTTCACAAGTATTATACCGTTTATACTTCGCAAAAGGACATAGCTTAGCTGTCTGAAAGAAATAGCTCATTCATGTTTTTTTTTTTTCTGTTGATGTCAGAGACCCAGGTATTACCAAACTGGTTAGATCTAAATCATCAACATTTTCCCGTACTAATTCTTTTTTCTGTTTACTTTTAATAGTTTATCTCAATAACTCCAAATTTCTTTCCTCCCTGTTCCTACTATATTTTTCCTTCCTTCCCATATTGAGAGCTCATTCATCTTTCCACTTTTCAGCACTTTAAGCTGTTTGATCAACTATCAACCAATTTAGCATCAAAATCTCTCACTTAAATTTATAGCCAAGATTTGGTAGAGACATGGTCTATAAAGGATATAATGATATTATTTACAGAAATATCCGAAGTGCTTTATCCTTAGGGCACAGACGCTGTAGGGCAGAATCTGCAAGATATGCAAATTTGTTGAGGCAAGGCAAAATTTGAAGAGATCTCAGGTGATAAGGAAGAGGAACATGCAAAGAGAAAGAAGAGTCCTTTCAGGAATCACTGGGTATTAGATCAAAGACGTGACGATTTTCAAAAGAAGTCAGGCAATAAAAGACTAGCATACCAAGTAGTAGGAGACGCCACGCATGAATTCATGGCAAAAACGGCAGTATTTCTTTCAAACTAATTCTGTTGTCCTCTCAGATCGCATTAATATGATTGTATATTCATATAGTTAGGAAAAATGAATATTGCTGCTAGATTCTTTGTGCCAAATTTCCAAGATTCCTCGATCTGTATATATGAATATACGTATTATTTTATTTATTCACATTTGACAGTTTTGTCGTAGAGCGAACATCTGCCTGAATTGCTGACAGCTTTTATCTCTTTATATTCCGTGATATTTCTCGAAGTTGGGATTGGTTTTCCACCCCTTCAGATAATATCTAAGAGCCTATACACTAGAATTGACGAATAGCTCTAGTTTCCGTCTGATATTCATCTTTACTTTCTCGTCGTGTCAAGTGTCATCGCTTAATTTAGCAACCCCGACAGATTTAAGCCATGACAACAAAAGTGGAAAGAGCGGTTATGTATGTAGGTGCAGGAATATTCTATAACTACTCTGTCCATCTCATCCTAGAGAGAGTAAAATTGCATCTTGTAGGCTACTACGAGTACTTTTTACGAGACATCGCGAGTGCGTGCTTGCCGCATTCCAAGCCAATTTCCTAAGCAAACAAAGCCCTGCTCTTATGGTGACATTTTCGCTGTAAACTGTTAGTACTAATGTTAAATATTTAACTTTCACAATAACTTTGCCGCCACAGGCCCTGGATTTTTTTCAGTGAACCGAAGGCTATGAGCTCTCACGATGTGATCAATTTTATGAAAGGCTAGTCATATTTACTTGAAAAACCTGAAATTTAATTCCTTTTTCAAAGAAAACTTAGCACGAGAGTTAGATATATCGCAGCTTTTGAATAAAATGTATAGAGCAGATATTACAGGGCAAAAATCAGACAAGAGTATTTTACAGACGTGCTTCAGACACGTTTAACTCTTTCCTCGCCCTGTTACTCGGAAACATCTAGAAACTAATCACGATATTTGAAAATCACTTATGAAAAGATTATAAAGCTAGAGAAAAGCTAGCTTGACAATTTGCCACGAGAGTCTGGATTTTTGGTTGCTCTTAGGTCTTTATATTCGTGGTATTTCTCGAATTGAGAAAGAGTCATTTTTTCCCCCATTATATTACAATGACAACATTTGAAAAAGTTAAGTTTTTCTTCCCCTTTTTATGCTCAGTTGAATAAAGGAAAGGCATCGCCATTTCTTGGACCAATGAGAATAACAGAGATGTGTTTTCTACGGCAAAAATATCAAGAAAATGGCGCACGGCCTAACATCTTAACAGAGAAGAGTGAAATAGACATAGTTAATCTACGTGTTAATGCACATCAACCAGACACATAAACTCTTAATGGCAGCATTTTTTTCTTGAATCGATCGACCTTGTTCTGATGCTATTAATGATATGTAAGTCTAAATGAGTATGAATTTCTGTTATATAATTGTATGGTCTGTCTGATCAACTGTGAAAGGAATTTCTTTCTGAGGAAAAGTGAAGTTGCTCTTGTCTTATCTTAATTCCTCTTATCGTATCTTACCTCTTCTTATCTCTATTTCTTGCGCAGTAAAGAATTAAGAACAGAAAAACGGGATATCATCAGGAAGGTTTACAATACATTTAGCGCTAAAAATATCGATCAGATGCAAATAAGCAAACCCTCACTTACATCTCAGCGGTTTCTCTGCACGCCCAGATGGTTTATGTTGAACGACCAAACACTTTCTTCACGTACGTCTATTTACCTGAGTTACTGCCCTTTAGCCTGCAGGGACCTCGTCGGAAATGATACCTTTCATCTGAGGTGTTCGACGAAAGACTACAGCCGTCCGACTTTACCTGCCTGACTTCATAAATTACGCTTGAAATGCACTTCGGATGCCCAAAGTGACTTGGACAGCTTTACAGTTGAGCGTTGGGGATAAGACCCGACATTTATTTCTCTTAAAAACATAGGCCATTATCCAACAGCTTAAAGTAAACCGCTCTGAAGATTTAAGACTGTGAGCGTTCAATTACAGGAATTGCTCACGGCTGTATCCTGATTTATTGTAACTCCACTAAGGGTTTCATAAATCTGCCGTAGGTGAGCACACGTAATTCTACATCACTTTGTGTGACTTCATTCAGTAGTCGTGTCTTAGGCATACGTTTTCTGTTCCCCATCTTCTTTCTTATCAAATATAACTTTAAACAAGTATAAGAAACATACTTTCTAATATAAGTTATTAGCAGTTTTGAAATGAATATTCGAATGCAGCTCTGGGCCTAAAATTATCGCATTTCAAGTAAACAGACCAAAACTGCTTGTATATGTATATCTATGAATTTTTTGGAAATATGGAATAGCATTATCGTAATTCATGAGAATTTAGACCAGTGGTGAAACCTGAAAATTGGTACGATGTAGCAAAGACGCTCTCTGATTACGAGCTGATCTGCTTGAGTGCTGTTGAGTATGATTTTGTAGTGGGCCAGCTCACAAAATTCAGAAACTGGAGAAAAAGAGAAGTAAGTTGCAAATCATAAATATCGTTTATCGAAAAAGAAAGTGACCGAGATACGAACTATCCATAAGATGCTTGCAGGCGTAACAGAATGCAAAAATGCCTCCCTCCCCCCACTTTCCTGCCTAGACAAAGACGCATCAGCTATATTTCAAAAACATAAAATTATACTCACTGAATTTCAGCTGGAAAAAAGAAAGAAAGAAAGAAAAAACAAACAAACAAACACAAGAAAACTGATGGATATCTTGTTTCTCAAAGAAAACCTCAAAACTGTTTACAATGAGTTGAAGGAGTTGAGCACTGCAGGCCAACCTGGTCTGCTCACACACGGAATCAAAACAGCTGGAGATATTATAAGCTGATGTATTGTCATATAAAGAGAGAGCATGCCGCTTGTTTTGTGGGTTTTATACAATAGACAAGGCACAGGATGGTAAATATTCAGAAATAGAATATAGGATCAACGGATGGATGGATAGAGGATGGATCAATGGATGGCTGGATGGATGGATAGAGGATGGATGGATGGATCAATGGGTGGGTGGATGGATGGATAAAGGATGGGTGGATGGATGGATGGATGGAAGGGTGCATGGATAGATGGATAGATTGAGGGATAGAAGTATGCATGAATGGATGAAGGGAGAGGGGATGAATTAATGGACCAATGGATGGATGGATGGAAGGATGGATGGATGGATAGACGGATAGATGGACGGATGGATAGATGAATGGATCGATGGATGGAGGGATTTATGGATGAATGGATAGACAGATGGATGTTTGAATTAATAGACAGATGGGTATATGAATGGATAGGTGGATGGGTAAATAGATCTAGATGGATGGATCAATGGATGATAAATGGGTGGATAGATCCTTATGTATGTATATATACAAGTTTCATGCATGACTGGATGGATGAATAGACGGATGGAGGGATAGATGAAAGAGGGAACAAGAAAAGAATAGAAATCTGCAAATGCCATGTATAATGACAAAATGGTGAACAAATAATCATGAAAACAATAAAATTATAGATAGATATTATTACAAATAGAACATTGGACAGGTGAAAGGTAGCGATCTACATCTTGGAATAATGTAATGGGTAACCACTATGTTGTTATGATTGGTGACAAATTTTCCTACAAACAAAATAGTAATATACACAGCCTTTTCAAACAGCAAAAAGCACATCTTATGTTAGGTACCTCCTAGTTAGTTAGTTGATAGGGATGTCTTTGGTTAGTTCTTAGGTCAATAACAATTGCTTTCAAAGGCGTCAAATAGTCGGGAGTTGCTTCTTACCCTGATCAGCCAAGTACTGGATAAAGTCAATCCGGTTGTCGCTGCTGTCCGCGATGATGTCATCTTCTTCCAAGGAATCTCTATCCATGGAGCCTGAAGATCTGTCCCCTCCATCCTCAATGCTACCGTCACTCCTACATCGTTTATTCCTATACACAATCTTGACCTCCGCAGAACCTCCAGGAACAATAGGCCCTCTACCATTTCCAGGAAATGCAATCCTTTGCCCGCTTTCGTCATCGAAATTCTTGGAAGCCGCCCCATTTTGGTGTGTGCAAACTGGATACACAAAGACATCATTTATGCCGTGTTCACATTGAAATTCACTATTAGCCGCGCCATCACCAGCTTCCTCCTCCTGTTCGAAAACCGTATCCAGATGTGAATCCCGCCTTTCTATGCGATACGATTCGGGTCTTGGACCAAAATACTGTGTAGCATTTCCATTTTCATCCCAACCCTCGTTGTCACCAACTATGAACATTCCTGGCGATTTAACCACGAAATTTAACACATCTAAACCGATATCTTCGTCCTCAAACTGTTCGTCAACATGGCTGACGGCTCCAGAATCCTCATCCACTGACGATAATGGTTGGATATCAATTCGTTTTTCTTTGCCAAGCTCAGTACTGTCGATATCAAGACCTTCTGCATCAATTTCAGTCACGGTAAAGATTTCACTTTCCATGACATCTTCCAAATTCTCTGCTGCCTGGACACCACTTTCCGCAATAATTTCACAGATTTTCTCCTCTTGTGTTTCATCACTAGGACATGCCACTGAATCTGATGTTTCTTCCCTCATGCCGACTGAAAGACTCCCTTCAAGAACTTCTTCAGCACATATCAATTCGTCATCCACAGATTTATGATCAGAATGGGCAACAATTTCACAAATGCGATTCGTCGGTGTTAAAAGTTGGTCTTCATCTATACAATCTTCAAACACATCATTGTCATCTTCTTCAATCGTGTCATCGACTCCTCTAGCTCCAAGCTTCAAATACAAGTTGTTTTCATCTCGGGACGTCAGACAACTAGTGGCATCTGATTCACCAGGACATTCCTCGAACGATTCATTTTCATCTTCTCTATTATCGATGTCGTCGTTATACTGACCAGCCATGTCCATCTTACCGTTATCCGTGGAAATCTCGCTAAAATGGTTTCTATCATCGAAATCTGACAGGCTCGGTAGCTGAGAACGAATTGGTGACTCCCTCATATCTAAGATGTTGATGTTGCCTGATCTTTCTTCACAGACATTTCCTATGGAATCTAGCACTTCAATACCATCAGATGAAAGCACTTTACAATTTTCATTCAGTTCAAGTGTATTGCCTTCATATTTTAAAGACACTATTTCATTTACATCAGACCCCATACATTTCTGTGCAATATCTTCTACTGCTTTAAGTTTACCTACTGATATGTCCGTCTCCTCGGCTGAGTGAAAGGAATCTGCACTTTCAGAAACTCCAGATTTGAAGGAATCAACACTTCCAGAGATATCTGAATATGACGGTCTCACAAGGAACTGACTACCTTCAACTGTAGAACTGCTGTCTTTCCTCTCTGTCTTCAATACAACTTCCTCTACCTTACCATCACCTGCATTCATATTCTCTCCCTTTTGAACTTCCACATGAACCGGGAAAGTTTTTGCCACGTTATTTCCTTCACAGTTATTATCAGAAACTTGATCTTCTAATCTTTCAGCTCTGACCTCTTCATTTAAAATGTTTTTTCCGGCCTCTGTCTCGTTGGTTTGCATGGCTGGCATTTTTTGAGGCTCTTCCAAACTGTCTGGGTTCTCACTGCTTTCATTACATGGGAAATTCACACACATAGCATTGTCTGAGGCTTTGTTTTCTTCTGAATTCAGCAAACTGCTCTCCGCAGTTTTGAAATTCACATCGCTAGCATATATAAGGCTCATTTCTCTTGAAGACCCATCTGTGCTGGAAACTTGTAAACTTTCCTGACAATATCCCGAGGTTTGTGTTCTAGACTTGATATCACATGTTAAATTCAAACCAATTTCTTGCAGAGCTTTGGCCACAAGAACTGATGCCAAATCTTCAAGCACTGATGGTGATGGACATTCACTTTTCACATTTCCTGGGGGACAGTCATCAGTTATAATCTTATTTGTCGCTTTGTCATCTTGTTTTTCTCCCTCGCTCGTGAATATATTCGTGAAGGACTGTGGAAAACTGGAGTGTTTGGAGTCGGTTTGCGAGAAGAAATTTCCCATGTCTTTGTCAATTCGAGAAGGAGAAGTTTCTTCAAACTCTGTAGTTAAATGCTCATTTAATAAATGTGATAATTCACACTTCTGGTCCGAATCTATTGGAACACTTGCTATCGTTCCTTGTGGATCAGACAAACCTTCCTCACTGAAGATTTTGCTGTCTGGAGATGACTCAGTCTGAACAATAAGCTGGCCAGCCAAGATAACCGATTCATTATCTACAAATTGAGCAGCTACAATATCATGTTTTTCAATATTAGCATCCGGATTGCCTGAACTCTTATCACTATTTACATCATTGGCATCCGCTGTCACAGTCTCTTCTGATGTTTCTTGGAGAGCGCAAGTTTCACCATTATCAGACACATTATTACTTTCCACGGCGATGTCTTTCACAATGTTTTCTGCCAGGTTAGGTATAGGATGAGAACCACTGGAGCGAACAGTGAAACTGGCAGGTGCGTCAGAGGTTAAGAAATTCTCTGAGCGATCAGTCGAAATATCCGAGGACAAGACAGGTTCAAGTTCTGGTAGTTTTTTCTGCTGCATCCCATCTTCATTTAAATCGTCGCCTTTACCATGGTCATCGTGAGAGTCAGCCTGGCTGCTTTGTGATGTAATGCCGGAAATTTTTAACTCTTCTCCAACACAGGATATGCCTTCAGTTGAGTGACAACTCACTGTCTCGATATTCTGATGGAGATCCGATGTTATATCTTCAGTAGAACTGAGAAAGTCTTTGCTTGGAATGTTATGTTCGCCTTTTCCACCTAGTAGGCAGTTGTCTTGGAATGCACTACCCTCAAAATCAAGAACATCGTCGCTGTTAGGCTGACTCTTTGTATTGTAATTTACATTATACAATCCACCCATGGTAAGCGGACATTCTTCCTGCCTGCTATATAATTCAACATCATCCTTTGTCTCTCCCTCGACAATCTCACGCAGATCTGACTGCCAATGCTCCTCGCTTGCCCCAACCTCTTGCATAGCCAGAATACCCTCACTATGTAGAGGTAGCACATCCTCAATTTCAAGTTTATCTCTGTTTACCTTCACGATTTCATTACCTGGCTGGGATATGAGCCGGTCTATAGCATCGCACATCATTTGTGTATTTTCACCGGCGCCTTCAGATGGCAGATTGCCCAGAGAGGGTAATAATGTGCTTTCTGAGTTGCTGCACTCCGCATTATCGTTTAGGATATCTCTTTGAAGAGGAATCGCTCCACTTATCTCTTTCTCTGTCTCCTCAGTCCTGGAAGCCATTTGCACATTTCCGTCCTTATGATTTGATTCACAGCTACCAAATTCTTCGCTATTTTCCACGATACCGATGCTGTTTTCTACCTTATTTGTGACACTGTCCTGGGAAGAGGAATACCATTCAGGTTCTATTAGTGATGCTTCGTCCGAAAACACAACGCCAGAATCCGATAAAGACGCCGTTTCATCTGAAGCCTGATCAAGGAACGAATGATACAGGCCCTTCTCCGCGCCTTGCACTTCGTCAGAATCCGGGTCGTGCCTTGGCCAACTTTCGCATGCTGTATCCTCTGATCTGTTATTGGAACCAAGTGGCGTTATGTGTGCAATGTTTGCAACCTCCGCCGTTGTTGTTTGGGTTTTCACAGCCCACTGATCAGAACCATACGACTTGTTTTCCACATGTTGACATACACCAAATTCTTCTTCATAGCCTGACATCATTTCCTCCTCATTTAGGTTGTCGCCAGTCATAATATGTTTCTTAGAGGACTGTGGGCGCGAATCCACTGAGGATGGATTTTGCTGTGTTATTGCATGAAATGTACTCATTTCTTTCGCCACAGAGACAGTTTCGGTTTCTTCGACGAAATATGGCGATCTCCTTGAGTTTACATTTTCTTCACTATTATTGTGTAGCTCCGTGTCAAGACTTGTTCCTAACATCGCCGTGTTTTCTCGCTTGTCGTTTGTTGATTCATCCTTGTTTGGTTTATTGTCATCTTCTTCTTTTATCTCTGCCGATGTTCTGTGTTGCTCCTTCACAACTGTTTGACTTACATCATCTTGCAAATATTCCCTCGAATCTATTCTCTTGTTTTGAACATTTTTACTGTTTGTATCTGCCTCGTGTGACCTAATGTCAGAAAACTCAGGAGATATAAGGGTAGGACTTCCCATATGTTGCGAGACTGTGGCTTCCTGCACTTCGCTGTCCAAATGTTGTGCACATTTTCCACTATCTTGTACAATACCAGGGGTCTTTTCGTTCAAGTCGGAGCTATCACTCCTCGTCACACGAGTATAGGTGGCATTTTCTGCCTTCGCTGTTTTGTTCTCTGTCCTTGTATGCCTCGCCTTGCTCTTTGGCTCGCAATGATCAATGTTTTCAAAGCGGCTTACTATTTTGGTCACCGCCTGTGATAGTGTACCTGGTGCACGCGATACACTTGCCGGTTTGGCGCTCTCCTCGGTGCCAGCGACATTTTCCACTCTATTTCCTTCCATCCAACCTAGAGTTTTGGTTCTCTCCTCTCGCCCACCAGATTTCCGTATCGATTGAAGAATGAAGGCTTTCTCTTTTTCCGTGTAAGCTTTGGGGATCACTGCTGGGTCAACTTTGAAGTCCCGCAGTTTATGTCTTTGAGATTCCGCGTCCGAACAATGGAATGCTGCGCTAGATCGGCTGAGTTGTTCAAATATATCTCGCCGAGATCCCAAGCTGGACGCCCTCTCTGATCTGGCTCTTCCGTACGAGCGACCATCGTCCAGTTGTTTGTCAGGACTTAAAAGCCGAGGAGGAGACGAGGGTAAGGAGAATGATGAGAAAGGCGATACAGATGAGGATTCTCCATCATATTCGTTGGAACTTGAAGGGCTCACTGGATAGTGAATATTAATGGACAGGTTTGGAATGTGACTTTGGGTAGAAGTTGGGGTGGGTAAATCCATCCCTTCGTCTTCCTCAGAGGAATATCTCGCATTTATAACATTCTCGCTTTTCTCTCTCTCTTCAATTCCACCGATTTTATGTACGGGTTCCGGACTCACGCAAAGTCTGCTAGCACTATCTGCAAGAGAACTGGGCTCCTTGTCGCTATGAGACGTTGGGTGAGTTTTGGGATGCCAGTGACTTTGTGTATGCTTCCCTGCAGGCTGTAGAACTGCTACATTCAGTTTATGACAGTCCACTTTTGTATCTCTGGAGGCAGTTTTAGCCATAAGAGATTCGAACTCACTGACTCGGTTCTTCAAGCTTGGAAGACCAAAACCTTGAGGCCTAGGTGGCCGTTCCGACAAGCCAAGAGACTTGATATATTCTTCCTTGAGCCGCTCCCGATTTTTCAGCGCTTCCTTGGATGCCAAATCAGACGTTGATAACGCCGTATATGAATGAACGTTACCCTCGTGATCGAAGGCTTCCATTCTGAATTTCGAAAAGACGTCCCGCCGTTGACTGACACTGGGGAAACTCTCTCGCCGGTTCGTGATTTCGGGGAGTCCATCTTCTCTCAGAGAAGAAGGGGTGGTTGACAAGGCACTCTCCTCTTGGGATGAAGCGCTCGACAAGCTGTCTCGTCTGGTGCCGACACTGGACAGACTGTCTCGCCGTGAAAAGACGAAAGAAGAGGAGCGGGACAGGCAGGTCGGAGACGAGGCGGGGCGGGGGGTCTGAGGCCCCAGCGAATGCAGGTACTGCTCTTTGAAATGGTCGATGTCCTGCTGTACCTGTTTGGTGGTGGAGTATCTCTGGTCGTTGGCTTCCATCCTTTAGAATGTTTCACGAAACTCGTAATAAATCCATTATTTCTTGATAATTTGATTTCAGAATTTCAATTTTGTCACGAAGAAGACTGCTTTAGCTGATCCCGCCAGGAATAAATACCGTGTTTTCTTGCACGTGTATCCATGATTTAGGATTGGTTCACTGTTCCCTTTCAAGTGCTAAGGTCAGTTTGCAACACAAAAGACTAAATTTTCTTCCCTCTCTGATTGCTATAAAGAAAGTTGTAAAGAAAATCTAGGATTCCTAGAAATATGTGACCGTCTTATAAAAATGAGTAGCAACTGTGCTCTGAAACTGCAGAGGTTATTTATTATTTTTATTTGGCCTAACCACAAAGAAGGCAGAAAGATAAGCATAGAAACTACAATCTCTCGAACTATCCGTAAAACTCGACCGTGAGGAAGCGCCTGAATAATTCACTATAAAATATGCACGGAAATACCAGGCACCACTGAATGGATAAATTCACCATGGTCACAATTCTCTACACATTTCGGCACGAGCTTATAAACATTGGGCACTCGCACGTCCTTTAAAACCATTATGTGATATACATCCCAGAATGACTTGAACAAGGAACCAGGATCTCAATGCACACTAACTACAAAACACAGCAGAGCTTCCTAGACACTTGGTCTCGAAAGCCCAGTAACACATCTCGCTCCCACCTGCTTAGAGTCAATGCTCACAACAACAGATTCTACAGAACAGTCCAGAATTCTGCATTTTGGTTATTGGGCTTTAATGGTGACGGTAAACCAGATGGAGAAAGAAAACAACCTCACACCAAAATCCAGGTAGGAGGGAGAATAAAACATAACTTTAAGAGACCAAACAAGAAAAAAGCAAACGAACCATAATCAACGACTCCAAAGAAATATAATTAAAAAATGGGATAGTTCTTGCCTACTATAATCCTGAGAAACAAGAACTATCGAAAAGGAGTTTTGCACTGAAGAACAATGCATTAAATGATAAGAAAGAGAGGTGTTAGATAAGACAGACAGACTGACTAAAGGAGAAACATGTGAGATCAAAAAAAAAAAAAAAAGAAGACAGTTATCCGACGTTAGCCATTACCTCTGGCAGACAAGAATCTCCGAGATTTAACACGCGCATTATCTAAGACAGAGCAGATTTTATGTTCAGGTCTAACACGTGAGATATATCAGCTCGAGCGGCATTATCCCAGTACTCACCCCAGATGGGTGCACCTTCAAAAAGTAGATCGTACGATGGACAATCTGTTGATAAATCTCAATGACATGCGTGAGGTGATAGGAGTTAATGTAAAGAGAGGTGAACAAGAAATAAGAGAAAAATATACTGAATCACGAAGACGGAAGTATTGTAAAGTATTATTAACTTTAGTGTTAAGGCAAAAGAAGAAGACCGGGATACGAACAAGGCGGGAGAGAAAGAAATGGTCATTGTAGAAACAAATATAAGGGCTAAGACGCGAGTGAAGAATGCATATTGTCAATGTAATAACATGGGGGCAGAAAGATGAAAGGAAAGTGCAAGAGGTTAGTGAGCCAATATCCTGAGCTGAGTTTCTGCGTGTTATGGGAATATATGCAGAGAGAGAGAGAGAGAGAGAGAGAAGGAGAGAGAGAGAGGGAGAGAGAAAGGAGACAGAGAGAAAGAAAGAGAGAAATAAATTAATAGACAGCCAAACAGAGAGACAAACATACAAAAGAACAGATAGACTAACAGACTGCCACACAGACTAGATAGAGGTGTCATATTCCCGACAAAATTCCCTTATCTCCCAAAGTTCTTGCTCTCTCTGTCTCGTGTGAGCGTGTTTGTCTGTTTTCAGCATATGTCCATATATAACATTAAATCAGAATGGTCCGGGGATCAAAAAGCTTCACATGTACGTAATTTCTTCCTTTCTCTCTCTTGCTCTTTGCTCTCATTCATGCCTTTTCACACCATGAACGTCTGGAAATTGGCATAAAGGGTATAAAGACAAGTTATTGGTGGCCAACGCCTCCATCTTTGTTTCGTGAAAAACGTCTTGGAACGACAACGGTTGGCACCATCTAGCAGAGGCCGGACACTCAAAAGTAGCCCTAAAAAAAGCCGATTTCTTAGACCATAAGAACCTTAGCTTGAGCTGCACAGAGGAGTCAAACCGATTTTCTGTCCAGAACCAAAACGATCACAAATTGTTAATGCTTTTCTCCATCCAACGCCACGGCCTAGGGCAATAATCGGTCTTGCCACAAGCAATCAGTCATATTAACAACAACAACAACAACAACAACAACAATAATAACAACAACAACAACAGGAACTCGCATCTCCATTCGAATCTTCGCCTTCACTATAGTCACCATGAGAGTTAGTCTGGTTGCTTTGTGATACAAGATGCCCAAATTTTTAACTCTGCTCCAACAAAGGATTCATCTTGAGGTGGATGACCGCTCATTGTCTCAATATTCTTACGGAATAGAGTTCATCAATATCCTGGGAAATTCCATCTTCCCGTGTCCTTGGCCTTGCCTCGGCCGTCAGTTTGCCTCACTTCTTGGCTTGATCCTGTTACGGTGGGTAAGAAATTTATGACTAAAACTCTTCACTGTGAGCCTATTGCCCCTAGACGCCCTCCAAATAGTAATAGTATTGAGTAATGTTAATAACCAAATGACGTAGAAAACGCCTGAGGTACTTCCGTATTGAGGTTTTCTCCAAATCTTGAGTTCTCCTCTTCTGATCTCACGTCTTCAGTACAGCTAAGAAATGAATTATTTGAGTGACTGGTTCCCTAAACAGCAAAGAAAAATAAATGGGTAAAGAGTCTGGTTGGGTGACATGTTACCTAAGAAGTAATTTTTCCATTTATTTTAACTCTTTGGGTGCTGCCTCTTCTAGGCAGTGGTTAGCGTTAGGGTCACGGATAGAGTTAAGGTGAGGGTTAGATCGATATCATTTAGCTAACATGCGCTTAAACAGACCCTAGCCCACAACATAGCACAGCAGAACGCAAAGTAGTCACTAAGAAAACATAAAGAAACATTGTGAAGTCAGAAACTTCTTAGAGAAGGTTTAAATGGTCTGAGGATTTTAATATTGAACAAAGTATCGACCACCACAGGTTCGCAGATGAAACAATTTCTTTTATTTTTATGGAATCAATTGGCCATTAACGAGATATCAGCTTCTATAGCAACAGTAGCAAGAAGAAGAAGAAGAAGATAAGAAGATGATGATGATGATGATGGTTTACTTTGTTGAACTGAAGAAGAGTCAAGTTGGCTAGAAAATTTGGCAAAGTGATATCAACATCAATATCAAGTACTTTTTATGTTATTTGCTTTTTTTTTTCATTGCTTAATGAGTTGCCGGTTAGACAGTCTTCTTATATTTTATAAAATGATGATGATGATCGTGATGATGATGATGATGAAGAAGATGCCAAGGACAATAAGAAGAAGGAAATGAGACAAATGAGGAGGAAAAAGAAAAAAAGAGAGAAGTAGGAGGAGACAAAGAGGAAGAAAAAGAAGAAGACGACAACGACGACGACGAAGAAGAAAAGGGAATAAAAAGCAGAAGAAAGAGAAAGAAACCAGCAGCAACAACAACAAAAGCAACATCAACAAGAAAAACCCAAAACGACAACAGCCAAAATAGTAACAACAACGTCTACAACAACAAAACCACAAACAGCTGCTTGGCAACAAAAACAACGACAACCCCACCACCACCACCACCAACAAAACCCAAACTTCAACATGTATTCTAGTACAGAAATTTGTTTGGCCGTTATCTCGCACCGTTATTTATTTATTTATTTATTTTTTTGTTTCTTTTGTATAACTGCCAGAGTATGATAAAATATAATATGAGGTGGGATCTCTTACAATAAATTTCTACAGAGTTCATGTTATTCCAGCGATTACGACGAGCTAATGCTATGGCTGTTTTGGATGGCAAGTGTTTGTCTGATTTTCTTCCTTTCTTTCTTTTTACTTTTTTTCTTTCTTTCTCTTTTGTCTTCCTTGTCTTTTTCTTTTCTGTCGTTATGTCTTTCTTTCAGTTTTTTCTTTGTTTCTTTCTTTTTTCTTTTTCTTTTTTCTTGTATTTCTTTTACCTTCTTTTTTCTTTTCTTGCCTTTCTTTTTTCTTTATCTTCCTTTCTTTTGACGTTTCTTTCTTTCCCTCTTTCTGTCTTTTGTTTTTTCTCTGTCTTTTTACTTTTATTTCTTCTCTTTTTTTTTGCTCATTCCTTTCTTCCCTCTTCCTTTCTTTCTTCTTTTCTCTCCCCCCCCCTAATTTTCCTTTATTTTCTCTCTCCCTCGCTCTTTCATTCAGACTCTCTCTTTCTTTCTCACACTCCTCCATCTTTACCGACTCTTTTCTTTCTAATTCTCTCTATCTGCCTCCTGTACTAATCTCACCTGGAACTTTCCTCGTTCACTTCTTTTGTTATGCTCTTCTGCTCATCCGTTTTCAATGTCCTTCTATCATTCGCTCCTATCTTTACTCTTTTCTTTCATTCTTCCTGGATCTTTCCTTCTCTCAGTCTGTCATTCCTCTATAGATCTAGCTACGAAGTATAAGTTTTATACTTTGAAAGAAAAGGTAGAAATCGGGGCAAAAAAGAGCGAGGACAGTTAGTGCTAAAGCGGTGCTTATTCCATCTCTGTTCCTAATTTTATTTCTTCCTTTTCTCCTGCCGTCTCTCATTTAAAACCAACCTGTTAGTATTAATTAGTGGTAAAATGGCTCTGCAGGTAGATAGGGGAACCTTGAAGCGAAATATAAGAACAGGCAGAATAAATGGTGAAATGGAGATGAGAGAGACATAGATAGATATATTGATAGATAGACAGATAGATAGGTAGATCGAGAGATAGATAGATAGATAGATAGATAGATAGATAGATAGATAGATAAATAGATAGATAAATAGATAGATAGATAGGCAATTAGATAGATAGATAGATAGATAAATAGATAGATAGATAGGCAATTAGATAGATAGATAGATAGATAGATAGATAGATAGATAGATAGATAGATAGATAGATAGATAGATAGATAGATA
>JBCEWB010407718.1:0-20504 GCA_039654565.1 Peronia peronii
AGATAGATTTTTCTACTATCTTTCGATTCAAACTTCTATTCTTTAACTAAGAAATGTACACTCTAATTCTAAGCCACAATTTGCTTGTAATGGGAGATGGTTGTGCCCAGCTGTGTTAATTCCCTTTGCCAGACACAAGAGGTGTTGAGCAAACAGTGTAAAGGGAGAAAACAAACATCCATTGATCTTTTGTCATTGGAAAGATTTGATCACCAAAACATTGGATAAAATGAGAACAGTAAGAAGAACATTCTCTTTATACCATATTTTGTTGTTGTTGTTGAAGTTTTGGCCGTGTCTGTTTCAAGCAAAGAGCGCAATGATGATGTTTTTCCTCTTTCCACTGCTGGTTCAAAACCTCTGGTGTCTGGTCCAGGGAGGTCATCAGACTGAGTACAACCATCTCCCACTGGACCAATGCATACATGCGCCTGCAGACAGAAGGTCAGCCGGCCTAATGCGCATGTGCGAAAACGGCAATCAGCTGTGTTTACATAGGAAACCGGGTCAAACATGACGTTTTTTTGTTTTTGTTTTTTGTTTATGCAAAGATCTAGATCTAGATCGATCTAAATAAGTTATTATTATTATATGTATACCCTAATCCTAACTTTAACCCTATAGTTCGTGCGGTATGACGTCATACGCATACGCATTAGGCGTAGACGCAAATCGAATGTGTGGTTCGATGAGATCTTAAATTACAAGGGCGACAATGCTGTTTATTTCACAGCCCCTGAAGTAGTCATACATTTACGTCCCCTGCTTATCACGGTAATAACACTTAATCTTGTAAATTGTAGTTAAATATTCTAGGGTACTTGAATAACTATATTTCTCACCCTAACTGTTAACCTAACCTAACTGTTATCCTAAACCCTAACCCTAAATCTAAACCCAATCATAACTCTCCTGAAGCCACTTGATCTGCTGTGGAACTTCTTCCTTCTGAAGTCTAGAATTCAGATCTAGTATCTACAACACAAGGTCTAATCCAATGTTCTGAATCACATCAAACGATGATATTGTCCTACTTTCTTAGCATTGAACGACTACATACATGGTTTTTGTTTTTTGTTTTTGTGTTTTTTGTTGTAAATTTAAAATAGGAGATATTGGCAATAATGGGGGTGACCTGTTGCTGCGGCTGAATTTCGTGAGAAAATGGCCGATCCTTTTTGTAAATCCTTATTAATTCTTAAATAATTTACACATTTTGGGCTTTTTAGGTCAAATCCCTAAGAACTACACACGCATTTGTCGTTTATCACTGTGATCATTTTATGTCTGTGACGTCTCTTCCCTTTAACCCTTGCTTCGCTGACAGCTTGAGAAACAGTTCATCATTAACCCTGATGTCCAAGAATATCGGGAATGAGTGGTATAGGCTTTCACAGTCCTTCTCTGATCAGTTACTGAATGTCCTTTCTGTTGAGTCTTTTCTGTCCAGGGTTTACAGAAACTTCGATTGGCTTCCACGTCCGTCTCCACATAGGTCCCCCCTGCAGGGGCCAGGGGTATATAAGTAAGCTCATTGCTCCCATCTGCAGACGGTGTAAGCCCGCCATCGGTGGGATGTCTCCCATGGAATGCCATCCTCGACGTTCCAGGAGTGACATCTCTTTTCTGTCCTTGCTCCTGTCTTCTGATCCACTCTCTTTCCTCTCTTCTTCTTGATGTGTAAACATATCTTACCGTGTTTGACACAATATAGCCGTGATCGTGTTGATGTGTCGTTAAACCCCAACACAGACACAGTAAACACAAACATCCTAATCCAGTTGCAATCAAACATTTTTTGTCAGACTGTCCCCTTGGTGATCAGCTGCATTACCAGGTATCTGGCATTTCTGACGATTGACGGAAGGTGGGTGATGACAGGAAACAATGATAGTGATGAACGAGATTCACAGCCCACCAGCCATCATTGTAACGTCCAGAACAGTTTGCTGAGACTCACATTCTCCCTTTCCGGCTTGTTCATTAGAGAAGTCTTGCCTGCAGCCTCTACCATGTCCCAGTACTGTTACCATCTGTGAAAGCCAAGTTGTCTTTAGTGCCAAATTCACGAAAAGTGACCAAGGCGATGTCAGTTGTTCAGGATTAAATGAATTTGAAAGCGAAGTGATGGAAGTCCAGACATGAAGAATAGTTCAAAAGATTTCTTCTCAAAAAGCATTTCTGTCTTACGTACCAATTATCAAGTCAACTGCCAGAGAGGCAAATTGTTCAAATAATTGCAGTTGTCTCCAACAATGGCTGTGACAGTTTAAGACCATCAGCTCTTTTCTCTGTCACCTAGGTTACTTCCCTTTGCCAAGTACAAGCGGTCGGAGACAAATTATTGTTCACCGCTATTTGAAACATGTCAAGCCAAAAGACTGTACCCATCAGGAAAAAAAGTTTAAAATTTCTTCATATTTATGGAGAATTTTCCAGTTTGTTTTTGTTACTCATGTTTCAGATAACAAGAGCAAAGGGGATATTTGTTTTTTCTTTCTTTCTTTACTATGCTTGTTTTATTCCCTGTTGTCTCCAGCAAGAGGACGTGATCTGACTGACGGTCAGAACGGCTCATTTGGTTTAAAGGGTTGATCTTAAAGGGTTAAAGGTCTTGTATCTGCTCGAGTTGATGGAGCAATAAAGATGACAGCTCAGGCGGCTTAAAGCAAACATTTCCTGATTTCCCCGACCACTTCTCCAGCTGCTCCCTTGTGTAGTTGTAGGCTTGGACAACACTGCAAATCTGGTCATAGTGTGAGATTCTCCTCTGTCTCAAAGAGCAGTTAGTGCGGCTGGTGGAATCACACAGTATAGGAAATAGAACGTAGGATAAACCGATAAAACTGTTGATGATGCTGAAAACTTTATGAATGAAACAATGATAGACTGACGTGTTACAGACTAGACGGATAAATCAGAAGGTTAGATAATGAAGAAAGGCATTTCGCAGATAGACTGATCGATTAGAAGATAGATTAATGAATAAAAGGCTGGAGTGATAACTAAGATAATGAATATATAGATGAAACCAAGGACAGACTGATGAATTACGGCTGTTCCCTGTCTTATTATGATACTTACCCGCTAGCGTTTGTCGAGAGGCAATTCTGTCAAGCCGACAACAGGGTACATAGAAATGGCAAAGTTGTCCATAACTAGATCTAGCTTGCAATGATTGAATTGAAGATTTTCACCCAAAAGTGGCTTCAAAAAAGATTTTTCTTAGATGACAAGAAAAATGACATGAGAGAAAAATATTGGCTGTAAAGAGGCAGATGATAATGGGTACTATTTGAAAAGGGATTTGCCTCACTTCTATAACTGTTAAGCAGCTATTGGATTGTCAAAGGTGTTTCTACCGTGCTTTGTTCAGAGAAGCCGCACTGTCTGACAGGCCTGGCTGTGTTATTGATTATTGCTAAAGTAAAGCAATAGATCTAGCCGTTATCATTGAGAGCACAATTACATTATCTGATAGCCATAATTGCCTGCCCCTGCTTATTATGTTCCGTCGGTCTGCCCGGGCTGGAATGGGCCAGTAATCTGTTCATGACATTGTGGATCGGATAGGATTATCCGTGGATTAGAATATGGTGCCGTGCGAAACGCGGGTTCTTGTAATGTGGTCCATAGAACAATGTAATAACACACATCCTTTCCTGTCTGTGTTCTGAAGGTGTAGCTCAAAAGTCAACGTATTGATTATGCGGGTGCATGACTGGCGCATTGTACACTTTGTACTGTCAACATTGCATGTAATACCAGTGTTATACCACGATAGATAGCGTCACAATGTCCGCTGTGCCACCGACCACGTTTTAGCAGTTTGGTCATATACATTGTATCAGAGAGATAAATTAGCCCATTGTCTGTCCAAGACAACGATCATTATGTCTGTACAACATGTCTCATATTCCCAGACCACAATGGTCAGAAAAAATACCAGGGTGGGAAGAGCTGTGAGAAAGGAACTCTGTCCATAGCAGAGAAAGCAAAACTTAGTACTTTTGGTTCTAGGTGTTCAGTGAATGAAACATGGAATGTGTGGCTAAGGGGCTGTTGACACCTACGGTTTGTATTCAGTATTCATCAGGTTTCCGTTGGCCACTATTACAGCAGTGGATAACAGTAAGACAGACAATTATTCAAGCGAAACAGAACATCAGGCAGCAGATGTCAATAATCGGTTTAAGTTTTTGACATTTTATTGAACATTGATACAACTCCAGTGTTGGTACATCGGACATCTGTCTCTGCACTCCTCAGTTATCCACTCACTCCCATCTATCTGTCTTATGATTGTTTGAGTATAAGATGTACATACCGGTCTGGACAAACACTTGGCACAGACATGACTGTAGAGGCGACTGTTTGAAAATACCGTCACACGGTCCAACCAACAACTCAGGCATCTCTGTGTTTCTGACTCAGACCACTCACTCCCTCCCCTTCACGTCCTTCCCTCAATCACCTAACCTATTCTTTCCCTCCCTCTCTCCCACTCTTCCTCTCCCCCCTCTCCCCTCTCCTTCTCTTTCTCTCTGCCTCATTTATCCTGACAACAGAACACATCCCTTCATCCATCCACCCGGCAGGAGGCGTTTCACTCGGAATCGTTCACTTTCTGGGGAATATTTTCTTATGTATTTGGAACACACACACACACACACACACACAACACACACACACACGCACACACACACACACACACACATCCCTTTATCTCTTCCTGCCGCCTACGACCCACCTCACCTTTTCATCACATATCCTGCATTCTGACAAATGGATTCACTTATCTTTCTTTATCGGTTTAGTGAAGACAACATCTTCCACTCCTACACATACACACACACATACACATACACACACACAATGTTCAGGCTGGCAAACACCATCACACACTACCATACCACCCTCCCCCCGCTACTCTACGATACTGGCATAAGTCATTTTCGCCATCTTTGAGATATTGAGGAAACAAATCTGGACTGCATCATAAACTTCATAAAGTATTTCATGGATTATACCATCTTAGTTCTATTGACTTAATATCTGAGTCTACTGGCACATTCATTAATGAAATGACAACTTGATCGCTCTCATGCTCAGGAATGCCAGTAAGTTTTCAGTTGTATTTTGGCATTAACCTCACTTGTGCTATTATCAGAGAGCCACCATTGCCTCAGACATGCTGGCCGTACACACAGCCCTCGCTCTCCTGGGACTGCATACAACACTTCCAGCCGTACTGGACCCTGATCAACTTGCCGGACTGGTCATACTGCTCCAGCCGCTCCTTCTCCTTGGGGTGGTAGCAGCAGGCCAGTTTGTGGTTGTCCACCGAGTTGAAGATTTTCTGACAGCGCAGGCACTTGGAGACCACGCCCTTCCCTGCAGGCTTGTGCCTGGATATGACCTTCTTCTTCTTTCTGTTGGAGATGCCAGAGATGACCAAGTCTTTGCGCTGTCCGCCATTGTCCTCTACGTCTGTGGTCTCTTCCTCTGCCTCACTGGCCGTGTTGTTGCCGTTTTCTTGAGACGGTTTGGCTCCCAGCTCCTGACAGGACCCATCTGTCGATCTCTGATTTGGTACACATTTTAACTCACCTAATTTGTTTTTGTCGGAGCTCACTCTGAGACTAGAAGGCACCGGCGAGCGCTCGGACATGACGTGGGGCGACAGCAGCATGGACTTTCCCCCCAGCAGGCTGGACTTCTCGTTGTCCAGCAAGATTTTGGGCAGGTCAGTGTCTCTTGTGACCGTCTGCCGATCAGCGGTGCGCCCTATGGACTTGCTGGATACCACGCCTGGACTGGGCGCCACACCGGTGTCTGTCAGCCTGGCTGGCGAGCTTTTGACATACACGGAGGAAGCCGAGTTCCAGAACTTTGGCGTGTTGTTGTTGCTATTTCGGTTGATGTTGTTAGTCCGTGACGGTCTGTTGGTCGTGGAGGCCGTTGAGGAGTTAGAGTGGACACTGGCCGTGTCGCTGAAAGGCACAGATTGGTTGAGCTTGACCATACTGCTGATGGCGTCGTGCAGGGAATCCTCTAGTCTCTTAGCTCTCTGCTTGAGCGTCTTCAGCTTCTCCTCCGACAGTTCTATCAGGGACTTCTCCCTTCCCGACATCCGGGGACCCGTGGCCGGCACAGTCAGCAGATCATTGACGATGATGTCCGAAGTGGGGTCAGTGCCGGCCTGTGGAGGGTCAGGTACCGGACCGTTCACTCCCAGCTCTGCCTTCTTCTCCTCCGCTGCCTTCTTACCCTGAGGTGAAAGAATGAGTACACCGTTTATCGACTGTGGCATTTTGTCATTGACGTAGGGACTTTTGCTGAGTTTGACCCGCCCAAGAGGGCTTTTCACTCGCTTGTCTCTGCCATAAGGACTCTTGGTGATTTTAGGTGGCACGGGTTTATTAGCGTTCAGTCTGACCCCATTGTCGTCAGTGCCCACACATCTGTTGACTTTGATTTTACTGCTCTCGTACACCAGGGACTCCAGTTTGTCCAGCTGTTTCTGCAAGCTCATGGCGTCGTTGTTCTTCTCGGCCAGCGTGTGCTGCAGGGAGTTCATCTCACTTACCAGTGTCTTATTCTCCATCTCCAGGGCTGAGAGTCTTTTCTCAATATCTCGTCTCTTCCTGTGCCCACTGCTGTGTCGGTCCTGCACATAGCCAGAGACGACCTCCACCAGACTGGGGCATTGGTTAGGTTTGACTCCCACCATCTTCAGGCAGCTGACGCGTTCGTTGACCAACGTCTCACAGATCTCGCTCAGCACGTCAATGCTATCGCTCAAAACTTTCCCCCAGGGAGTGTCGTCATCTGGGTCCAGCTCTAGCCTGGATGTCAGACACTCGCTCCCGCCCCGTTGGCTGGTATGGTTCCCTTCTTCCGTGTCAGACACGCTGTGCTCGTGTTTGCCTTTAGAACTGTGTGTGCGGGTCCGTGTGCTGGCGTTGTTGGCTCCCCGCATAGCAGCCACACGTTTGACGTCCTCCACGTCGCTGCTCATCGACTGGTAGAAGTCCCGGGTGGACGGATACAGCCCGGGGTCACTCTCGTAGTTGACCTTTGCCTTACCTGGTGTGGCGATCCTGACCAGGTTGAAAGACGACTGGGTGAGATGAGCACTGCCCACTGTCCGCTCGTTCAGACGTCCCAGAGCGGTCAGCCGCTGGTGGAAGTTATTCTTGCGTGTCTGGTAGGCGCTGTCCTGCTCGGGGTAATGAAAGGACGGGCCAGCTTTCTGCTGGGGGCGAGGACGAGTACCCGTCAGTTTGTTAATCGATTCCCGTACACTGGCCATAGAGTTGGAGGTCCGGCCAGTCAACTGGACTCGCCCAGTGGAATCTTTGGCCCCGATACCGAACATAGCAGTGCTGCAGGTCTGGACCAGAGTTCTCAGCTTGGTGCCAGATCCTATGACCAGATGTTGGTTGTCCACGCTGCTCTTGTGCTCGTGGTCCAGCTTGTCCAGCGTTTGCCTCAGTCTTGCCGCCCAGGCGTTCCGCTCTATCTGCAGATGACCGGCCAACCATTGGTAGAAAGTGGCGTAGTTTTCTCTCAGGACTCTGGGGAAACGTTGACACAGAATGGCAGTGAGACATGGCATTCAGGGGTCATTGTATGTGTTGTCTAAGCATAGAGTCCGGTTTGACTGAAGACACCACAACTACAACAATAGCAAGAACGTAGACAATTTGAACAAGGGCATTCAGGTCTACAAAAGACATCCAAATAGGAAACAAAGGTACATCTCTATATACCCCGCACTTCCCTTATGCTTCACCTCATACCAGTACTTGCAAACTGCAGTGTATGCAGTCATACAATGGGAGCTAGCAGCTGTAGGCATAACCTAAAGTTTTATCTTTGTCTCATGTCTCTGAAAGATCTCAAGGAAACAAAGTCTAGGATAAAGGGATCTTAACTCTTGTGGCATGCATGTTATTCACCCACTCCACTTCCTTTTCCTGCTAGACCTAACTGTCAGTCAACCTCGAGGGTGAGATTCTATCAATGGCTTGTTGGCTTAAACAGATTACTGAAATAGTTTGGGCACACGTTAATTTAACAATCAAATGCCGCTTTGGTAGTGATACCAAATTAAGTTTATATACGGTGCCAGGGACAGGGTGGTGTAAGACAGAAAGTTTGTGGTTCCCACTGGTCGTGTTACAATATCTCGGTCGGATACTGGAAAGCATTTTCATTTTGTATGGGAAAAACTGGTTCAGGCGGGCATGAAATGCTTTGCTTTATGTGGAACCAGAAATTAATTTGCTACGAACTTATCTAGATCTTGTGCAAAACCGCCAAAATTCTAATTTGAACAAGTTATGTTTAGTTCCCACGGTGTAAGGCTGGGATCATTAGGTCTGTGAGATGGGCAGAGATTTGAAGGTTTAATACTGTTGGTATAACGGTTATAGTAACAGAGACATTGTCACCATCACGACAGCAACGCCATCAGCAATCTATTGACTGTGAACTTTCAAACATTTTGTAATTAACGATTGGGTACCAGATTTTTGTCCATCCAACAGTGTGAGACATAATGAACTGCTTTCAAACAACAGATTGAAATAAAGACTTCTAGGAGATGTGCCAGATTTGGTCAAACCAAACTTACAGAGTCTACATGTGTTCCTGTGATAAGATTCAAATGTAGGTACTGGACACGGCAAAGACGACGTAAAGTTCTGGAACCCAGTATGGTCAGTGATAAGTAATAATCGGTCTGCAATATCTGAGCCTTGTCTTACCTTGAGATGATGAAGTTGTTGGTGATGTTGGTCTTCAAGAACTCATTGACGGTGGATTTGATATCCGGGTCAATGTTGATGTTCTTGACCTCCTTAGTGGTTATCCGGGGCCGCATGAAGAGCCGCTTGACCGCCGGGTCCGTCTTGTCCATACGGCTGAGCTTCTTGAGATCTGTGACACCGAGCTTTCTCCAGCGCTCCGTCATCTCCGAACTCTCCACCACCTCAGGGTCGTTCAGCTTGAGCAGGGCCTCCTCCTCTGTCAGACTGATCTCTCTGTCTGAATCTTCCCCTGGCTCTTTCTGCTGCTGCTCATCCTTTGTCTTACTGGAACCATCACCTGGAGCTCCAGCTGTGTCACCGTTACCATGGTTACCTCCAGCCGGACTCTCTGTGTCGCTGGTCTCGTCTTCTCCATAGAATGAGGCCAGAGTGGACTGACCTGTCCGGGCTCGTTCATAAGGACTTTTCTGTCCTGCTTTCTCTCCCTGTGATGTGATGTTCACGCCAGCATCGTCATCTTCTTCAGCATTCTCTCTGTTCTGGTCATCGCTGAAATCATCACAAGAGTCCATCTCAGAGTCAGACTCCGATCTCTGCTCCGACATTTTGTCGTGTTTATTATCATCAACATCTTCATCGTTGTCATCGTTATTTTCATTGTTACTGTCGTCGCTGCTGGTTCCTATGGTGAAGATTTTCTGGGCAGCAACAGCGTCATCTTGGCAGTCGTTGTCGTTGTCGTTGTTGTCTTTCTTATGTCGGTTGTTGTTGCTGTCTGTCTCACAGGCCTCCAGCCGCTCAGTCAAAGCTTTGGCAAATCTGTTCTTGGGGTTCAGCTGGGGGCTGTGGCGGTGGGAGGCTCGGGCAGAAATACACGGACCTTCCTCTGCCATGACGAGGCTGACACTGACGCAGTTGTCTGACTTAACTACAAATGTTTACACCTGTAAGGAGATTCTGTCACACAGTTTGATGTTTCCGTCATCCCCGTCCAACACACTGCAGTAGTAAGTGAAATCGTGCCAGTCCAGAGGCTGAGGTTGAAACAGTTCCAACGTTCTTTGCGCATGTCTGTACATTCCATCTGTATCATAAGTAGTCGATGTAGGTCAATGCCAAGTGGAGAAAATATCTAGACAGCGACATAGATATCGGTGTGGTCTAGTAATCCCATCCACGTTAAGGCTGTTTCATTTTTATAGGGAAAAGGTTCGTTCCTTCTGATAGCAGCAACAGCCAGCATTGTTTATGTACTGAGCGAGTTGAAGATTACAGATGGTGCTGTGCATATCACGGTGTCACAACAGATTGAGACTCAATAGATACTGACATCATCAAACTGGATATTATATTCCTGCTCAAACCGCAAAAAATGTCACCGCTCAATGACATTTAAATTCCACACCCTTTGACATCAGTGTGCTCGGCTGTGGACATGCGATCTATGCACACCGGCTTAGCTGACTGAGCCCGTACTCTTAGGTTTTCATTGAACACGGTCCAGGTTGGATCGCTAATAGACAACTCCTGGGACTGCATTGGTCTGGTGTCGTGTCCAGCAAGTCCATTGTACAAATACCGGGCCAGGCCTGGACCTAAGCCATAGCTTAGTCTACCTGCTTGTTTGTTTTACTCCTGGTCTCTTGATCACCTGACCTTCCGCTCTTGTCTATTGCTGGATTCGATCTAGTCCGATTCACAGTCGCAGTAAACTCACCAGTATGTGAACCTATGAAACAGAAACAAATAGTGGTTATGTGTACAAATGGTATCGATGTTATACAATCACAATGATGCTGATGGCTTGTTAAAGAAAAACTGAAGCCAAACCAGCCCATGAATAAACCACCCATTTCTTCATATCGAACTACACTCTTTATTTCTGTAAGTGTATGTAGACTCTGGCTCAAGATGAGGAGAAAGTAATATATCTTTTGAAGAAGATAACAAAATGAAATAGAATCTGGTCAAACACAACTGCTGGTGATAAAACATCTGGTCTTTTGTGTGGTTTTCTTTGATGTCCTTGTATAGGAAATGGCACACAGAGATAACTGGGGTTATTTAAAGCCTTGTCAATCAATGGCCGCCACGACCCACCCCCTGTGTACACAACGCTTAGATAAGGCGGACAACGTAGCCAGGGTCTTCAAGATCATTCAGATGTAAATAACAACACAAATACATACACTCAATGGCAGGAACATTATCCACTGAACTAATCCGGTTGAGTGAGGGACATTCGCCTACAGATTGTACTTGGAAAGTATTAGTTGTTATTATTTTAATCGTCTTTTAGATGATCAAAACACTCCATTGATCAATTACAAGTGTATCATTATAACATTGTAATTTTGTTTTATACCTCAAATGCTCTATAATCTTCCTCTTTTCTACGTTCTTCGGACAGGAAACCAAATGGACTGGGAAACTGGAGCAAGGGAGATTGTTTATCATAGTTTGAATATTTTTATTTGTTGTTCTGTTTATATTGAGTGCATTTCTGAAAGCCATTCTCTGTCTGGATGTTCAGTTCTATACAATGGTGATGTTGATGATGAAAGAGATCTGCTGTCCTGGGAGAGAAATTAAGCCATAAGCCACAACTTGTCCAGGAAAGCAGACAAATGATTCTCTTCCGTAGTCCGGGTTTTGTCTAACTAGCAGAAACTCAACGAAATTCCTAGTAAAAAGAGCATCCGTGTGGTTCTTTCTCGAAAAACAAATGACATCCTGCCGATTGTCCCGGGCATGCTGACTTCCCAGGATTCAGTAACATACATTTGAAGGGCTGTAGACATGGACACAGATTAGTCCAATAACATATTCTTAACGGCCAGAGGTTTCATTCAATCAAACATAATTTCCAGATCAACTCACTCAGCAGTTTATCCTTCACTGATCAATCGCGTTTGAAATAGAACATCCAAATCACACAAGATTGGTCTGTGTTTATGTTTGTAAGAAAGGAGTGATTATCTCACAGTGTTTGTTTTCCAGACCCTACGCTATGTAATTTGCAAGTCCGCAAGACCATCGGATATTTCATGCCAAATTAATTCTCTTACACAGATTTCTCTGTAAGAGACTTGAAAATACACAAGTTCTTCGGCTGAAAGAGCAGAAACCAGCACTTTGCACTGACAGGGCCTGTCAACCTTTCATTGTGCTGTTTTCCCGCCGTCCGCCCATTAATATTTGACGCAAATAAAACTTTCTTACTTTGTTGGGGTGTCCAGTATTTGATACAGTTTATAACGAAAGGCCACAACAGCACAGAACTGACATTTATTGTCCTGCCGACACAGGGTTACCGTTACTCTACAGCAGTCCTGTTACAGTTCTCCTGTCGCTGTTCTTTATGCTGTGATGTCAGCGCTGGTTAAGAAAAATCTGCAGCAATGCTGCATGGCCTGTACAAGTCTGTCGCAACACTACCACCACTAACAACCACATTCACAACAATAACAATAACAAGTGCAACCACTTCAGGAGCAGCAGCAATCACAGTGTGGACAACAAAACATCAACAACAACACTGTACTAAATAGCGCCACAGTATCTGAGGTTCGGCCGAGAGACCAAATTTTGTCTCTGCCTTGTTGCTTGTCTCTAACTTAAAATGTAACATCAACAAAATTCTACTTCTCACTAATGTTATAAATCATTTAACTTTCTTTTGTCTAGTAATCATAGCATTGGTAAAATCCCTTGAGGAGGAACATCGGCTTCGTCACTTGAAGACACAGACAGAACAGCTTCCCACAGAGCATCACAAATCTGAAGAATATTCTTGACGACGCTTTCAAACGGCTATTCCTGTCATCATAGGATAAACTCAAGACACTGGAAAACGTTCAAAACAATCTCCTTAAACCTTTGGCAGTGAAAGTGACCAATGCCAGCACTTGTTTACTTATACACATCAACAGTCGAAAACGGGGTCAACCTCGTGACTAGAATAGTTCTGTGATCCGCACATGATGATGATCTCAGTTCGACCAATCTGCGCTCCCTCTTCACAAACGGACCTGAAAAAAACTTCCGTACGGTCAAACTAGAGAAACTAGAGCGGAGGACTTGAATAATTCCGTTGTCTAATCACTAGCACAGCACCATCATTAAAGGGAGGAAAGCCATTGTGACTGCCGCTGTTATCTGACAAGGGGTTTTAAGAATGAAAAGAAAGCCTTGTCGTCCCAGCCACGATCCTCGAGTGTCTTAGAGAGGCCTTGCTTTGTTAGGGCTCGGCCTGATCGATTGACTTATTGACTTATTCAGTCATTTTACGACATTTTTCTACCCTGAACAAACCTACCCCACATAGGCTCGACTTAAGTTGTGTGTGGATTGAAGAGTTAGGGACAAAGCAAGAGGTGGAAATTGCAGACAGTAAAAATAATGTGCGCTGATCTCCACTTTCTTCTGTCATGTGATTGTCACTTTGGTTGGCTGGAGAATTAATGTTACATGACTGGTTGAGGGGAAAACAATAATGGTAGTAATCTTGACACAACGGCAAACTGACACTACAGCCAGCACCCATAACAACAATACTGATACAACAATAGTGACAGTAATAGGAGTGACATAATGAGCTACTCTCCGGCAAATTCTAACGCTTTGAGTGGTCAGAGATGCTCAGACTGATTAGTTCACACAGAAATAATTGATAGACGATAAAGTAGACAACGCGTTCACTGTCAGAGGACGTTGACTGTCCAGGGTGAATTAGCCACTCTCGGACCCACAGCTTTATCAACAAGATAATACCATTTATCTGTATACCTATTGGCTGGCATGGAAATATTTGAAGGAGAGACAGTGCACAATCAAAGTAAAATACAACACAAGTTTTTTTTTCTTTTTAAATCTATGATATAAGAGAGGAACGTCCAGGATCAACTCAGACAATGAGTGGATAGGCCCAGATGTAGATCATTGAACTCCTACTTCACTGCCCTAGTTTGGCCATTGGACTACTTTCTCATCTTGTGTTGATGATCACTAGAGAGAGAATAGAGACACATACAAGCCCATGCCGTTGTCTGTTTCCATAGTCCATCCTGTCACAATAGCAGAATTAGTCTTGTCAAGATCTGGATGGAAAGGGGAGTGAAGGTGACACGGACAGCGGATGCCTAGCGCGATATCTCTGCTGGAATTGCTTATGTTAGTTCAGGAAACCATCTCCAGATCCTGACTGAAATCTCGGCATCTCTGTCCTGAACGAACACACACACACACACATACACACACACACGCACACACACACACACACACACACACACACACACACATATACACACACATCACTGATGGGCTTAAATGCACGGATCTTAATAGTTGAAACTGGCTAGCGTATGTATTAGAGTAAAAACAGTAAAGACATCTTGTTAATAATAGTACAATGACAACAACAATAATAATCTAATAATAACAACAACAGTTATAATAAGAATAACAATAACGACAATAAGAACAACAACAAATCAAATAGGCCTCTCTGACATTCCAGGACTCACAATCAAACAATGGCTCATCACAACCAGGAAACAACCACGTACATCTAGTACGTTAACATCTGCTTGTGATTTAAGATAGTCAGTCTCTCTAGCTTGAGAAAAGTAAGACTGACACGGCACGGCTTTCTTGTCAGGTTCCAACTGATCATGATGGTACCGATAGTTACACACCGAGGCTGTCCTAAGCTCAGCCTGGCACACTGACTGTATTGTCAATCCCTTACCTTGACTGTAAGTCCAGCTTTTATTTTCTTTCGATCACCGTGCACACCCCACAGTGCTAACGAGGTAGGCTCGTAAACGTAACTGTAGTCTAGTCCAGGAGTATTATTGTATAATGGAGAGCTCAGTGAGAACCAACTGCCCAGTGTATTTGGTGCTGTGAGACAGCGCTGAGCAGTGCCATAGTGGTATTGGACAGGCATTGCGTGGGCAGCTTAGAGCGTCTCAGTCTCAGTCCCCGCACAGTATGTAGCTGTGGTGTGAGAGGTAGACAGGACAGAGAGGGAGAGAAGGAATGGAACTGCTAACGCACTTGGTCAAAACCCCCTTCCGTTGAAAACTTTTGTGTGGAGGACATCGGGATTTTTAAGTTGTCGTATCTTTCCGTTAACCCATCACTACTCACGGCTCACGGCACACAGCCTCAGTCTCTGCACCCCACACAGTGTGTGGCAATGGTGTGTGAGACAAGCAGAGCACACGGAGAGAGAGAAAGAGAGAGAGGAAGGGAGGGAATGGGACAGCCACTGTTAGCCGACTTGGACAAAACCTCTTTTCCTTAAAAACTTTTTATGTATAGAACCAGGAGCTTTTCAGTTTTGCAGTCTTTTCTGTCACACATCATCACGCCTGACGGCTGACGCTTGAGTCCGTAATCCTGCCGGTCCTGGAGCGCCAGTGATAAACGTATGTTTTGTTAACTCCTTCTATCTCTGTCGGTTTCAGATCTCGGTTTGGCTTGTGATAAAGCCGGACTCTGTCCACTCTCTGATTGTGGTCAGTCCATTTCCTCCAGTCTTATTGCATCTTCTGCTTCTCTTTCCTTTCCCTGTGGCCTGGAGTTCTGTTTTGGCTAGTTGGGTTTAACACAATCAACAAACTGCAGTTGGCAAAGAATGAGCGCAGGCTGTAGGTGTCTTTGGATAATAATTGTGAGAAATTACATTTGGGTTTGGGATTTTGTTGAACAGCCCATCAGCGCACGATGTCGGCCTCATTCCGTCAGACACCACGTTAATGGCAGTCAAGAGTTACAAAAGCGTTTAATATCCACATGTTTCAGAATGGTTACCACAGACTATAAAACGACCATCATTAGATATCAAAATCGTAATGTAGATATAACTATGCCCTTCTGTCGTATGGCTTGACACGTGGTCTCAGTTATCCTGATCAAGGTGGGATCAGAGGCAAAGGTAAATGTTGGACGAGTGATCCAGTTCAAGTGATTAAAATGCCTTACGGACTTCTTTGTTGTAAACTGATCCGTCAGAGAGCGACTCAAGAAACAGAGCGATCAAATGTAATGAACAAAACGCCCTTTTCCTGAATATTTTGTCTAGAGAAAATCCACTTTTTAATCCAAATCCAGTTTTGCGATGGCTATTTTGTGACAAATTATAGTGAATAAAATGAAGTTTGTGGTAGACTTAAGTGCTACAGCAGGCTGTCCTGTGACAGGTTTCATTTAGAAAGTGGACAAACAAAGAGTGTTAAACTATAATGCAACAGTAGTTTTGTCACAGAAGGTCAGACATGGAGAAAAGGTGAAGCTATGAAGAACACGGCATTTTGTGACAGGACGCCTGTGTGTGGCAGTGCCAGGGACAGCCAGGCTAGGACAAGGGCCCTCAGTGAGGCCGGACGGCTAAGCCTGCAGATCTAGGGGTAGTGAGACTGAAGACAGCGGTCAGTCGACGGGACCAACCACTGGTCAGTCTGTTCTATTGTGTTGTATTGGAGGCGGTAGAAATCCCTGGTGCACGGCCATAAGCCCAGCGCCTGCTAATGTGCAAATGGGATAACGCTGTGGTTTAACAGGAGAAATGCCTTACGTAGATGACCACTTCACCAAATCCTAATACCATGGTCAGCCTGTCTGCCCAGTGTCAGGGGAAGAGGACAGGGGGCGGGGGTGGAAAGGAGGGCACGGCAAGCGGTCATAAATTCTAACACAAGATATTGTGTGATAGTAAAGCCTGACAGAAAATGATATTTGCTAGAGCTCATTCCACTCCTTCAGTCTAACGCTCGGCCATTGTTAGACTGGGAGACGGCGATTACTGTGTGGAGGACAGAGAAATCTGGACATTACAGGCTGTACTTTTGGTGCTGTCCGATCTTGCACAGTTGGTCTAGATGTGCTTTCTGTTTCTTTGTTAATTCCACTCCTAGACGTAAAAACTTTCCCACTTGTGACTGTGTTGATACAAAACTCTGGAGAAACATGGGAAGACAAGATCTGAAGGCTTGGAGAACTGTAACCACCACGCCAACATTCGACTTTTGTAGAGATCCCGAAAATCTGTCTAATAATTGATCTTAGCTTTTAAGCTACAATGTAAATCTTTAGAACTACCGCGGTGTATATGCTGGTGTGATGCGTTCCTGTCAAAGGTCCCTTGTTTTTAGCAAAACTCTTTTTTTTTACACTGTTCAGATATCGTATGGGCAACATGTCGTTTCTCTCTTCTCTTCCACTTCATTGACACATTTGTTGTGCCTCGTTA
Organism: Peronia peronii; assembly: GCA_039654565.1. Classification (NCBI taxonomy): domain Eukaryota; kingdom Metazoa; phylum Mollusca; class Gastropoda; order Systellommatophora; family Onchidiidae; genus Peronia; species Peronia peronii. The sequence goes on from JBCEWB010407718.1 coordinate 17,035, forward strand.
CTGAAGCCGGCGTCCTAAATGACACACCAGTGACTTTGGCACTGATTTGTCCTACAAGGCGAGTTATAGTCCTAGAATGTTGAAGAAGTGTTGAACTTGAGCAGCTCCCTAAGTCAGATTACTTAGTTACAAGAAATATTTTCCTGATAATTTAAATAATATTATGAAAGTACGGCAGGTGGAAATCATCAGAACCATCATGGAAGAGAGAGAGCAAAGGGGGATGGGGAGAGGGGGGAGGGGGGGGAGGGAAGGGGGGGGGGGCGGACGAGATGAAAGCAGACATAAGAGCAGGAGAATGGTGAAAAGGCCAGGTACTATCTAACTGTTCATAGCTGTGACATCCAGAACACCACGCCAGGCGGATGAGGAGACAAAATAGATCTCTATTGCCTTGAACTCTTCTCGCTTCCACTACAAACCCAGTGGGACTGAGCTGTGTGTGAGATGTCATGTGCACTGGATTGACTGAAGGAGCAGTGACGATAGTGACTGAAGAGGATGATGTTGAAAATGACAAAGACAAACCCCAAGTGTTGGCCATAGACGGCTTACAGTCGTGTGTTGGTAGGTATAGCACTCGTTCATTCCGTCATCAAAAAGAATCTTTGACGGAACCTTGATATGTGAGTGACACTAAAACTTGAAGGCAGATCTTACTTTTCACCTTATCTATCTGTGTGACTGTTCGATCCACACTTAGGCCCTCTATCGAAAGAGACCCATTGACAATTATTCGTAAGTAATGAGGAATAACTTGAGTTAATGATGTGATTAACTCAATTAGCATGTTAATGTTTGTGCACGTTAAGATTATCTGGAATGACAAGAACATGTAACTCGGCTCAAAGATCAGACTGATGTGCTCTGTAGTCATGGCCATATTCTTGTATGTCAGTAACTAACAGGAGACCTAGAAAAACAAGAATACAGATCAAGGAGATGCGGTGCCTCAGACAGCTCACGATATCACCCACAGAGACCTCATCTCCAACAAGAATGTGCTAAACAGAATCTGGCAAGTCCATGGGTCTGATGAAGATCTACTGTCTATTGTAAAACGATGAAAATGGAAATGTTAGGGGCATTTGACAAGATCTCCAGGGCTTTCCACACACTCCTGTAGGTAGAAAAACAGGTGGGAAAGAACATCCGGGAATGAACAGGTGTATGAGGACGGCGAAGAGGCGTGCGGAATAAAGGGGAGCTGATTGTCAGATCGACAGTGGCCTCCAAACACTCCATCAAACTACGGAATAGGTGAAGGTGAAGGATTATTTTCTTCTGTTCAAGAAATTAGACCTCAGATATAGTAGCAATTTAAAATAGGTATCAAGTTACTATCTTGTAATTTTATATTCTATTTAGAAAGTTAATTCATATGTAGGCTTACATTTACATCACGATGAAGGAGTCAGTGACTATGTGCAGAACAGCGCCTTGAGTATCTTTAACTCCCGTGATCTCGAGGGAGGAAGAGGTTTGGGGGAGGGGGGGGGGGAGGAAAGATAATCTGCCGCCGAGCCGAGCAGTGCCAGTGACCTGTGTGAGCGATGCCAAGTGCGGATTGACCGCGGTCAATCAGGGCTAGACTGGACTGGACGATGGCACTGACGTAATGGGGCGGGTCAGCTCACGCAATGAATAGAGAGCGCGAGAGAGAGGGAGGGGTTGAGGGGGGAGAGGGGATATTGGAATTAAAGGTGAAAGGGAGCTGGGAGACGGAGAGAAAAGAGGGTGGCTGTCCGAGACAGATCTGGCACTCATAGCCCGCAGTTTGGAGTGGGGAGGACGGACAGTGATGGAATGTGTCACATCTTTGCTGTACATGGGGTTTTCAGTAACTTTTCTAACATGTGATTGCTTGTGTGTGTATGTGTGTGTGTGTGTATATGTTGTTCTTTTTCTTTCTTTCTTTCTTTCTTTCTTTTTTTCTTTCTTTGTTTCTTTTCTCTTTCTTTCTTTCTTTCTTTCATCCTTTCTTTTATTCGTAAAATTTGACTTTATTTAGATTTGAACATTGTGCAATGTGTTTTTATGTTTTGTTTTGTTTTTGCTCAATCGTCAGACCACACAGCACTGACACATTGGTCTAACTACGATAGCTCTGAGCCAGAGATGTCCAATATGTTTGCTGTTAAATGCTATCTCCTGACAGAATTTACACAGGTCGGTAAACAACGGACCAGGCAGAAATCAGTGAGACATTTTCTGGACAAATCAGACCTTATTCTCAAGTTGTCCGAAAGTTGGTAAACGTTAACAGTCGTATCGTATTTAAGCTGAGATACGAAATGTCTGATGTATTATTTCAGACATTGTTATTTCATCTGTCTACAATTAACCTGTAAAGTAAAAATGAAGAGAAAAAGAAAAATATGGCATCACTAGCTCTGTCCCACTTTGGGCTAAGAAACAAAACAAAATAATTAAACAATGATCAGCTGGAAACGATCGTCCATCATTTAGGAAACGTTCTCATTTCCGCGTACATAGGGTTAAAGGAGGTTAAGACTGCCATATAGTGAAGATCATTTTAAAGTCTCACAAGATCAAACCTTTCTTCTCGAAGCTGGCACGGTCGGTTTTTCTGTGGTTTCGACAGAGCTTTGGTATGATTGATGTGTACCTTTAATTTATGTCGAATACAAGAGGATTTAAAAAAAAAGCAATAACTGCTGGCATTGAGAGCCAGATAACGGGAAGAAGGTAAACATCAACGTGAGAACCAGAGAGAGGGAAAGGGAAAGAGAGGTGGGAGACAGAGAGTGAAAGAGAGCAAAGAGAGAAAGAGAGACGGAGAGAAAGAGAGAGAGCAAGAGACAAAGAGAGACAAAGAGAGAGAAAGAGAGAAAAGAGAGGAAGAAAGAGTGAGAGAGAGAGCAAAAGAGAGAAAGAGAAAAAAAAGAGAGAAGAAGAAAACGAGAGATAAAGAGAGAGAAAGAGAGCGAAAACAAGAGAGACCAAACGACAAAGAGAGAGAGAGAAAGAGAGAGCGCAAGAGACAAAGAGAAAGGGGGAGAGGCTGCTGGGAGAGTCAACTTGGCACTGGTAGACCAATAATTGACAATAGACTTGAGTGCGACTTGATCAAAGTGCAAACTTACACTATTGAGAGCTGTCAATCCCTGTCAGTTTGCTGTCCCAAATGTTGAAAGACTCCACTGTAAACTGTTAGAATATTAGGGCCTGAATCGCTGGCAGTTAGACAAGGGGTAGGTTTGGGCGGGGAGAGGATTAGCCAACAAATGGCAGGTTTTCACACTGAGTCGGACAAAGCCTAAAACATTGTGTCAGCTTCTCTGTTTAAAAGTCTGTAAGTGGCAATTTTAACATTGCACTTGTTATCATTTGGGCCTCTTTGACTTTGCTGTCACTTTTTATTGCTGCTATTACTACTACTACTACTACTACTACTACCACTACTACTACTACTACTACTACTACTACTACTACTACTACTACTACTA
>JBCEWB010407828.1:0-20503 GCA_039654565.1 Peronia peronii
AATAAATAAACTGTGATGAAAAAGGCGTTTTGTCGAATCACTACTCAAACGTAAAACGCCTTTTTCCAGAAAAAAAAAGGCGTTTTGTCGCGTCTTGTGGTAGAGATAGGCGTTCCTGCGACTAGGTTTACTCGGCCAAAATGCCTTTTTCCTACAGACCCGACATAAATAACACTGTTTCTTTTTTCATGAGTAAACCTACATTGTTTTTTTTCCGCGACGGGTCAAGTTTAATAGGATGAATGATGGTCAGTTTGAGTTGTTACAGGCCTGGTTCCAGTATTCTTTTTTTAAAAATAGCATAACGTCGTCCCTGTCCCATCTTTCCCATACATTGGACAGGGAAGTTGCAATTTCGAGTACATGTCTTGTATTGAGTGCTTCATTCTCTGAGCTCAGAGCTCTCTTTCCTTCCTAGCTGGTGTGAAAGCTGACATTGCAATGGAATGACAAGTAACAGTGAGATTTTAGGCAGAAATGGTTGGGCGAGCGTGTTTAAATACGATGGAAAGAAAATAATTACCGGTATATTGTTTCTGATTGTTTCAAGGTGGGAATGGTGAACACCTGCAGGCAAATCTGAAACTATGTTGCATGCTGTGTTGTTTATCATTCTATCCCTTCACTGGAATGAGTGTTCTGGTGGAGAAGATAACTGACAGATCGGGTTGTGAGATGGTCAGACACTGAATGGTGTGATGTACAGGATGAATGCTGAACAATTCCGAGTTATCAAATCGTGTCCCAGCAGGAGCAGTAGAAGTAGAAGTTGATATAGAAGTACAATGAGCTCACTATACTTTTACTCGTTATCCCGTTATAAGGATTATCTGAAATAAATGGATCATTCTCTCCACTATCACTATCATTCTGATGACACGTTCTTTGAGTGAATAGGGACATGAGAGGGTAGGGACAGCATATTGAACGGATGTTAGCAGTACTGAGCGGTGACGAATAGGTCTAGTTGTCACACGTCTTGCAACTTAAGATTCTGGGGAACCATCAGTGTCCTCTACACCATAAGAGGCTGGCATCTTGGGGTCTTTGCATTCTCGTTTAGCCTTGTGACGCTTGTGTTTTGAGTTTTAAAGGGCTTTTACAAAATGACGATGCCGATGAGGAAGCGGAGGCATTGAGCTACTTGCTGGGTTGGCAATGCAAGTCAAATATACAGCAAGTGGGCATCTGATAAATTATGATGATGATGTTCCTTTTGCTGTGAAAAAGAGACAGCAGAGGCCCGAAACTTTGTATGTATGGACACATCAAGTTGATACTACAAGTTGCAGGTCTATACCTTGATATTCAAACATATGAAATGATGATTAGTACAAACATAACAGAAGAAGAAAAGAAAACTGACTGCCCAATGAGTTCCTTGAAAAATGCCAAAGGATTCTAGGGAAGAGAGGTGGTGTTGAAATGAATACAGCAGGGCAGAGAGAGAGAGAGAAAAGAGAGAGCGAGACAGAGAGAGAAAGAAGGAGAGAAAGAGACGCATGAAGCCATGAAGTTCAAATTTGAAACTTTCCTTCTTAATGTTGAGTTCTCGTCTTATCCTTATATTTTTCCGCAATTTTTCATTGCTTATTTTTCAAAGTTTATAAATCTCAGTGCAAAAACAATTGAGTGGCAGTTGGGACTGCTACGTCCCCATTTCGACGAAAGAGTCTGATCTTTGTTGGAATGCCAAAAGCATCGTGAATCACGGAATTTCCCATGATGGTCAATGCTTGGCTTGGGGGGACGAAAATACATGTATTATGAAATTTTGCCTTGTACATGCGCAGTGCCGTCTTTGTGACCAACTCCAAATGAACGTCTGTGCGTGAGGTAGCATAGAAAGTTCACAATGTTATGTAGATGAAACCAAGGAAACAGTTCTCGGTCTGAGAGTAATGGTACACTTATATATTCTATTCAAATGTGCTATACTTTAGCTGAAGGATTAGGTAATAAAAACTATTAACACTTGATGCGATGCGAGTGAGTATAGACTTGAAAGGAGATCTATGTGGGAAAACAATTTTCACAAAAATATTTTATTGAACAGTAAGCCTAAAGTAAAAGGACAATGAAAGGAAGATTAGACAAAATGATTACCAGGAAAGTTTATCAATTAAAAGGCATTCTGTCACATCACAAATCGTATAGCAAAACGCCTTTTTTTTACGTAGAAAAAAGGCGTTTTGTGAAATTAAAGATGTTTTGTCATCTTACTCGGCCTCAGGCGAATGCCCATATTCTGAAAAATAGACGTTTGGTCAAGTTAAAGGCGTTTTGTCATCTCACGCAGATACAGCCGAACACCTTTATGTCGAAAAAAGGCGTTCTGTCGAATTAAAGGCGTTTTGTCGCGTTTCAGCAGATTAAAAGGCATTTTCAAAAATTGTTTTCTTTAAATAATTTAAAATTGGTTGTGCTTTCTCAAATCCTGATCAGTTCATAAGATGAAGAATGTTGATGAGAATCCAATAATGCAATAAAAAATTTTGGCGCCAAAATCGAAAAAGGTGTTTTGTCAAATCACGTTAGTATACATATTTCAACCTCCTGGTGAAGGTTATCTCAAGCTTTTTTGGGGGGTAAAAAAAAATAAATAAATAAAAATTCGTGTAAATCAGTTTTTGTTTGTTTGTTTTGTTTTGTTTGTTTTTTTACCATGGAAGTGTTTCTTCCACATATAATATTGTCCTTAATTCAACCAAGTTTTTGTCTGTGGAATTTTTTGTTTTCTTTAGTGAACAATTATGTCAGATGCGAATATTCTGAAAGCTTGCAATTCTTATGATTTTTTTTAAAGGTTGAAAATTTGGTTCTCTGAAAAGGTTCATTATATGAAATAACCAAATGATAATTAATCCTCTTTATATTATTAAATACAGAACAAACCTCTTGAAGAGAACATGACAGTGACATTCCAATATAGGGCACTCTTATGAATTTCACATAAACTACCTCCACAAACATTTGGATGTGGAAATCTCTCAATCAAAGATAATTCAGGCAAATTTTAGTGAATTTGACATGTGAGGTATCCATTGTTTACAAAAAAATTGATTTCATGGTCCCATTTTTTAATATATATAGATTCTATATACATATATTTATCAACCCATAATTATTCTATTACTTTATCTTTGAATTACCCATGCAGGTATGCAAAATTATCAATTAAATCTATATGCACTTAATCGCTGTGATGTCAGCTTTTCATATCCTTTAAAATATTATAATTATGTTCCGACTATGTGAAGAAAAGAATATATTCCAACCCTGTATGTAATCTGACTTCAAGCACTCACTCAGTAACCAGCACAGGTTACTTGCACAGCTCATAGCCCGAAGGCTGACCTCTCGGCCTGGGTCAAACTGGCCATTAACTTACTCCAGGGGCTTGAAAGACTAATATAGACTGTAACATTAACTAAGTGCTCCGCTTGGAACTGCCCTGAGGAAGAATTTGAATGTCAGAATCTGCTTTTTTTTCAGTGGCTCAATGGACTCCTAGCTTCATGTCTCATGTCTAAGTTACATATGCTAAGGAACCGTTGGCTAGTTAAAAAGTGGATAAGAGAAGGCAGAGAAGAGTCTGTCTCGAAAAAATTTCAAAATTCCAAATTTTTACCCACAAAAAGTCTTCTCATCAAAAGTAGGGCATGTAGTTAGAACCAAGATAATCCTATTATCTTAGGATTGAAAGGCTACAAATATGATTTGAAAAAAAAAAGAAGAAAACAAGAGGTCAAAACAGTCTAGTGGTCTATTGCTACGAGGTGATTTTAATACTGTAACAAATGTTCTACAGTACGTGAATTAATCCTATATCTCATCCTAACTTTAAATCAATCCTCATCATAACCCTATTAAAACTTCTTGGCCTGGTATGAAACTTACCCCTTCTTTAGTCTAGAATCTAGATATAGAATCTACAAGGTCTAATCCAATGTCCCGCACCAAATCAAACTATGCAGTTTGGTTGGTCAAAAAGAAAAGCTGGTTGCAGTCATAGACATGCTATTAATTATTATTAGTAGTATGTCTATGGTCACAATAGACTAGTGAGTTTATTTTCACCAGCTGGTTGCAATAACTCAGTCTGAAGTTATTATGAAACTATATGCTCCATGCATAGAGAATTGGAAATACCATGGGAAGAAAAAGATGGCGAGAAAAAAAAAGCCAAACAAAATGTTTGCTCTTTTTTGAAACATGTTCAATCAAAAATTCTGAAAATTTACTATTTAATGTTTGCTTGCTTGTTTCTTTTATTGTTATTATGATATTTCTTTGTTCACAATATTTTTGCTTCATGTATATAAAAAATGAGGCTTTTTCCCTTTCTTACATTGTTTATTGATAGTTTGTGTGCCTAGCAAATGGAAGTACTTTGATTGTCTGAAAAAAAAAACTGATTATGTCATACATAACATCATCTCCAACCTCTTGGAACCTGTTAGTCTTAGAAGTTAGAATTTTAACTTACATGCTTTCAGTATCTACATCTTCAGTTGAAGTATTCTCTGCTTGGGTTAATTTCCTCCACCTCCTATTCCCTTACCCTTCCCATCCACAGTGTTCTATTTTCTGTAACCTATCCAAAAATGTAGATACAAGAGATCTAATTACTTAAACATTTCACAACTCAAACTAGTTCACTGACTATTAGGTATTTTTATGTACATCTAATTGTCCAACTAATTCTAGCTTTCTCTGTTGGTAACAACTTCTTCTTTGTCGAGCGAAAGCCAAAGAACTATAAAGACACACAGTTGGCAGAGTTGTAAATTGGATGTCAGATCCATCACATTTGTCCACAACTCCAGCAGAGATTGTCAAAGTCTCCAGTGGACAAACAGGCATTCTGAGTGCTATTATAGGATTTACAATGCATGGTGATGGACTAAGTTCAGTGGTACAGCTATGTTTCAAGATTAGTGGCCTAGTCAAGGCAGAACTCAGTACAATGTAAATGTATCATAGATATCACATCATGATTCCCTCTATACTTTAATGGCTCAATACCTCATATGTTTTGCATGACAACCCTAGGATAGTCTTGCACTAATTGTTAATCCATTTTTTATCTCCATAGACTTTGAGGATGGCCCTGTCAGGGAAGACCCAGCTGTCAAGGCAGTGATCGAGGGAGGTTTTGATGAAGAGCTTGTCCTTTCTGTGGCACGAAAGCTGAGAGCAGAAAGTAAGTTCTCAGACTTTCCTTCACAAGTGATGCTGGTTTTATCACTCTGAGAATTTTACTTCTGAGAAGGCTCCAGTTTTTACCCCAAGGCTCTTTATCTTGCAAATATTGATTAACATATCCTGCAATATACAAAGATCAAAAGGAGACTAGATTAATTGAGCTTGGTGAAAGAAATGATGACACTCATACCAAAAAAATGTGACACATGTCACAATTTATTGCAATTTTACAAAGAACTGTTCACTTTGCTTAAAACGATTAGACATTTTGTACATTTTAGAACACATGGCCTCCGTGGAGATTTTTTTAAGTGGGAGATTTTAAAGTGTATGGTAAGTATGCGCACCTCGATGTTTGGTTGATTAAACTGAATGTTACTCAAAGGAAACTTGTTTTGAACGTGTCATACTATCGAACGTACAATTCAGATCAAGCACCCTTGCAAGTTTAGTATTCAATTATTACCGCATTTGTAGAATAACGTCAACGATAATAAGCTTTTTTCGGGTTTATATACATAGTAACACAGACCCACATGCAATAATGTTGTGTGCCAAATTTCAGATGGATCCATTCAGCAGTTTTCGAGTCTATAAGTCTATTGTGGGTTTTCTTGCAATTTTGTAATATAGATTCTACATGATTCACATGCAACAAAAGTATTATGTTTAATTTCAGTCTTTAGCATCCAATGAAAACATAGATTGATAGTAGTAAATGATACTGTAGTTTCCTTTTAATGTGACAGTTGTAACTCTGCCAGGAGTATCCTCTGTACACTGTATTTTAACAGTGACTTTCAAAAAGTAAATCAAGAAAATTCAAGATTTCAACTGAAAACTTCTAATACGGTGAAATATTTGACATGGAATGGGTCTTTGGGGGGGGGGGGGGTATTTTTATAATTAATGAAGAATATAAAAAAAGTGTTGTTTTTTTTAAATAGTTAACAGAAAAAGAGAAAGAAAATCAAAATTGTGTGATATTGCTCTTCAAAGATGAAGAATATTATTAACATTTATTCTTCAAGGATTGTCTAAGAACTTGCATAGCCGTTACTGACTTTTGACAGCTTTGATTTGAATGATCATAGTTTTTTGGACCAAGTCAAGATTTTCTAAAGAAAAGAAATGTACCAGTCCATATTTATTGATACTAGGAGGCATGGACAAAATTCACATGGTTAAAGAAGTAGACATAATAGTGAAATAAGATTTTGGGACTCCATGTGGTTTGTCAATGTTGATGTTATTTTAGTCTCAAGTGGGACCATGCTAGCACTAACAGCTTATGCTCTGACTCTACATCTCCATATACTGTAATCTGAAAAATTTGCCATCTGGACATGCTTACAAGTTTTAATATTTCATCCTGCTTTGTTTCAGTTTTCATCCAGGATGATGTATTCATATTGTTCTCATTATTTTCAGTCCGTTTTATTTAGCTAATAAAATGAAAAAAACGAGGTGGAAGAGAAAAACAAAGAGAGACTGAAGAAAGTAAATAATGCAGCTGCAGTCTCAATTAAGAGACAGGCTCTTTTTTCAACCCTGCTGTCATAAATCCAGATAACCCAAATTGACACGACGGTATCATCAATCAGCCATAGTCATTGTGAAACCGTTTTTGGAAAGGCTTTGATGCTATGGCAATGTTATTATTCCCAGTATACGTATAAAATTAATTTTTGCTGGTACATGACAAAATTCATGACATATCTTCAGACTTGGTATGTCCTTTTTTGTATCTGCATTTATCATCATCATTTAAAATTTAAGACAAAAAAAAAAAAAAGATTTGATTTTCATTGACCAGGAGTAACTTAATTCATATTCCAAGTTTCATCATGTTTACAAGGTAAATTATAAAATGATTATTGTCATCGTTACTCAAAAGAAATTTTCATAGTGTCAAGATAACATTACTACCCAGTTTCTTATTTAAATGACTTACCACAAAGAGAACACATAAATATATCATCAGATAATGAAGAAACATATGGTAATATATATATACATGTATTATAAATCTGCAGCAAAACCCACAAAAGGCTTATGGACTCAAAAACTACGGACTGGATCCATGTGAAATTTGGCACACAACATTGTGGCATGAAGATCTGTGTTTCTATTTACATAAATGCGAAAAAAGCTTTTTATGGTTGACATTATTCTGACAATGGGATAATAATTGAATAATAAACTCACGAGGATGTTTGATCCGAATTGTACTATGATAGAATGGGAGGGGGAGGGGAGGGACAGTGTGGTGACTTGCAGCTTGCAGGATACGCTGAGCCTGATTTCTACTCAGTTCAATCATTGACTGGGAAACTCCGGTTTAAAAGGAAAAGAGCGCAGTATGTAATAATTTGTATGTCCCCTCCATCCCCTCCCCCCCCCCCCATACTTTTGCAATGCTGACTTAGTGTTTTACTTTACATTGTTTAAAGTTTAAGCAGTGATATTGTTGTTATATAGTAACCCTTTTGGTTCTTTCACGCTTTCAGTTTCGCTCAGTTTACTCGTTTTATATATATAAATATATATATATATACACACAGTGGAACACACATCCAAACTGGAAGGTGTCAGAAAAGGGGAGCAAACTCTGTAAGGTCAAATTTCACTAACTAACAATGTGGGTCATCTAAAACTACATGGTGCCGTAACATCATGTCGCATCAGACAGCACACGTCACGATGCTTGGATGACGTTGCCCGCCTTGCCTCGTTAGCACACCGCATAATTTAGATTCCATAGACAGCGCGCACTTGATTCACTGACGCAATTCCTCTGTCCCCTACCCCCTCTCTGTCTTCGACACCTGCTGGTGGCCTCAGGCCTGACGATGAGAGAACAGCTTGTCGGTACTAAGCGTGTTCGATTAAGAATAGGTCGCAGGCTTCCACTAAAATCAAGGTCATTGTTTTCGGTTCAGCTGTGTTCCCACGAATGTTGACTTCGGTTTATCACTAGTCCATTAACAAAGAGTATAAGAGAAAAAAAATGGGGATTAGTTTTTCTTTCGGTTCAGCCGTGTTTTTGGTTTAGCCGTTTTTAGTTTAAGTGTGTTATACATAATAATATACATATATATTTATTTATTTATTTATATGTTCATTTCCTCATAAATGCTCTTTATGCCTTTCCAGCTTCTGCATTGTCTGCAGATCAGATTGTCCAAAATATAGCACTATACAGGCCAAGTAGTACCAAAGGCAGTGCTGCAGATAATACTGCCAATGATGCTGTACATGGTGAGGTTGGCGGTGCAGTAGATGATGCTGAAGCTGAAGAAGGTGCAGTAGGAGGAGCTATGGCCATTGGAGGGGTAGAATCATCCAGTACGTCCACCCAAAATAGTGAGTGGTTAAATTCTTCTCTATTTTTCTTGATAAATGCTGAAAATATCTCAAACTGTTTGTAGTGTTTTGGTGTCTCAACCCACAAAGGCTATTGACGTATTAGTATTAGTTTGTTGGGTTATTTTGATTTTGGTTTTTTGAATTGTATCTTTTATCTAGCATACCAAACTTCCAGTAGCTAATCTACAATAGGTATAGAGCAAATTGCTAGTTGAAAATACATGGAAAAGAGATCCATTTTGTCATAGGTGGTCCTTTCAGGGCTGCCAAGTGATATGCATCTTCTGTAGTTTCTATGGAAATTTCGACTCTGTTTTGGAACTACGGTTATCACGGATAATGTGCAGATTCCTGACATGACAGCGTAGTGTTTATAAAAATTAAAAGTATGCAAAAACCAGCTGATCCAAAATATTTTCGCTACTATTAAATGAAATTTTAATGATGGGAATGTCAACTGTCACACTCATAGTCAGTACACTCACAGAGCGCATTCCACCCACCCCTTTCCCTGTTGGCCCACTTTCCGTTCATGCTTTCGTATATTTGTCATAATACTGTCAGTTACGGTCAAAATAAATGGCACAAGTATTACACAAACGTTTTCTCACCTTTAATCATCAGTGTGTAATTGGAACCGGCGGGCATTGTTAGGAGTGGTTGAAGAAACGAAAAGCTGGTCATGCGCACAGTTTAACCATCTTCGGCACACTGCCATGTGGTTTTACTCGTCACTTTCTGGGAAAATTATTTCTTTATAAGTGAGATCGGAATGATTGGCATTTTGCAAATTCCAAGATTTTATTAGAAGAAAAAATAAATAAAACAGATTGCATATTCTTTTCTTTAATACTGAAATTTCACAACATCCGATTTTGTAATATCAGAGTTCCACTGTGCAATAATCCCGCGCATGTCGCGAAGACAGATCAGACTATCGTTCAGCAGATTGTTAAGATTTTAGAACACAAAGTTTGTTGTGATATTGCTAATCAAGTGATTGGATGAAAGCTGTGGGTTGAAAGTCAGCTTTATAAATACTGCAGCAATAACAAATGACACAAGTATGGCCATGGTCTGAGAAAAAAAATGATGAGGCTAGATCTAGCATTTCTTTCACTTAACAGATCTAGTAGAGATGATACAGTGCGGGTTTGAGCTGTTGATCCCTAGATCTAGGCAACACTGGAGGAACTCCTGACCAAGTTGATCGGAATCATAATGTTACTCACGACAGCCTAGCGATGTCATAATTTGTCTGTGCATATTAGACAATGGAATTCAGCTGGCAACAGTTGAGAGAACTGAAGAGTTGCTGCTTAGCATTTTTTAAGCACCGAATGTTGCTACATCTTTTACATAGGACACAAATGGGCAGCCAAGTATTACATTTCCATTATTTACTTTAACAGTAATGATGTTTTAAATAGAATATCATCTTGTACGCTACCCAGCATATTGTCAAAAGCATTTTTCTGTATTAATACCTTGTTTTGGATCGAAAAAGAGGACTACTGAAAATGGAGCTAGACTGCTAATAAAACTAATGATTTGTGTTTCTGAAGGTTGGCAGCTTTGTCTTTTTATTACCAACTAAATACCTATGCTGACAATTTGAGAATTTGACAGTGCCAGATGGACTTATATTTGGTGAAAGAAAATGGGTTGTGAGATTCAATAAAAAGAAATATAGTAAATGAAAATGATAGTACAAAAATTAAATGGTGCTAAGCTGTGGAAATAAAAGGTGAATGATACTGACAGTGCCAAAATTAAAGGTTGCATAGGTTGCACAAACAAATGTTTTGCACCCAGAACAAACAACTCGGAAGTCGCAACGGGCAATTTCGAGGTTCAGCTGTTTTTAACTATTTTCCGATTCAGATACCAGATTTTTTTTTTCAGGTGAAAAAGGTTAAATTTTCAGTTTGTGAAACAAAAAATAATTTTTTTTGGTATCTGAGTCTGAAAATAGTTAAAAACAGCTGTAGTTTGAAATCGCCCGGGGCGCAAGACAAATGGTGAATAAAATTGATAGTGCCAAACTTGAATTTTGCCCATGCTAATTTTAAAGCCTAATCCATTGCCAACTAACAGGTGCCTGACCCTCCTGCATTTCCTGGGGTCTCGCCACTGTATGGACTGTATGTATTTTTTACATGTCCTTTATACCCATTCTGACAGTCATCAGGGGAAGCAAATTCTATTTCTCAAGCTGTTTTGCTACTGAAATTTATTTCTGCCATCATCACTATGCTTGTCAAGCTGCACCAGTTTCTTCTTGAGTCTGACTTGTTCTCTGATGCCATTTTTAATATATTTGTATATATTTATCTGAATGTGACTGTATCTTGCATGTGTATTGTGTCTCATCAACGGTGAATTGATTTTTTTTTTCAGGTCAAATAAAGTTGTCTTTTTCAATTTTTTCTTATCTTATCTTGTGATAATCAGTGACAATTTACCCTGAGATCTTTCAAACACAAAGGAAGGGGGTGTCTTTCACATTAGAGATATCATCTTCTAAATATATAAAGAAAAGCAGATCTTAATGTTGTGAGAGGCAGTGATGATTAATATATCCTGAGTTGTGAGATCTTTGATACACATGGAAAGAAAGCTGCCTTCCACAGTCAGCCCCATTTTCTTCAACAGAAGAGTAATTAAGGAGAAAGAAGTAAACTTATTTAAGTCTAGACCATTATGGACAAATTTTGTACAGTGGCACATGCTTAAACCAAAATTTTAGGGACCAAACATATTGTTTTGGTTTAAACATATTTTGGTTTATCCAAAATGGTACGTGGAAGTTGTCAGAAGAGGGGAACAAACTCTGTAAGGTCACATTATACTGATAAAATAATGATTTAGATACCACAGACAATGAGCACTTGCTTCACTGACGCAATTATCCTGTCCTCTACCCCATCTCCGTCATCGACACTTGCTGGTGGCCACAGGCCTGACAATGAGAGAATGCCGCGTCGTCGTACTAAGCGTGCTTGATTCAGAATAGGTCACTGGCTTAAAAATCAAGGTCATTGTTTTTGTTTCAGCCGTGTTCCCACGAATAGTGACTTTGGTTTGTTGCTAGTCCATTAACAAACAGTAAAAGAGAAAAAAAAAAACGGGGATTAATTTTTCTTTCGGTTCAGCCGTGTTTTCAGTTTAGCCGTTTTTGGTTTAAGTGTGTTCCACTATATTATGAAAAACAACGAAATACAAAGAAAGAAGCTTTGCTCATATATGTTAGTAGTCTGCAGCTTGTGCTTCGCTTTGTTTAAATTTTTAGATATTTAGCTCAGTGTTCTCAAATGCTGTTCATATTTTAAGTCTTTATGCGTATGACTATGTCGTCGTTGTCGGGCACAAACCGTGGAACTATGAAATGGGCAACTTTACAGGAGAAGGAAAGAACTTTTATGTTCACCACAAGTTGTACAGTATCTTGTTATTTTGTTTTAAGGTAAAAAATATGTATACCTGACTTGACAGACAGACAGACTTGACAAATCAATAAGATTTGATTGAGGCATTTTGATGATTTTGAAGTGTACATAGATGGTTTTCCCTCGCCTTTCTTTAAAAAGCCATCACTAAATTTGTCAGCTTCATAGATTCGCTACTCATTTTAATTCACCTTTGTAAAATATTTCACAAGCCACCTATATAATCAGATTTGAAATAGAAAAAAAAAGTGGAAATTTGTCAACACTTGCTTCTATTTTGTGAAAAGTTGTGGGTGTTAATCAAACTCATAAATTAAATTTAACTGAAGGTTTTGGTTTTAAAAAAAAAAAAAAGAAAAAGAAAACGAAATAAAAACCATGGCTTTGTAAATAAGACATGATAACTATTAAACGTGGTACAACAAACTACACACAACAGCCATGTTGATCTATTGTCAAAAGTTCAGGTTGTATTCATTGTAAGATTTGTTGACTTTGTTCAATGATTAATAAACTGGATTTAAGCCTGATAAGAAGTTATAAATAGTGCTCATATCATACATTTTAGAAGTTTTGGCATTGAAATCTACTGTCAGTGATTTTACATTGTACAGAGTGCTGACTTGTCCGGTTTATCGTACTATGTAGTCTTTCTGGTACATTTTGCCTTATTTTACTACAACAAGAACAAGAACAAACCATCTGGGCTGACAGGTGGCCAGGGATAAAACCTAATGTATAATGAGATGCAGGTTATTATAAATGGGACATGTTTCAGTGTAGGAACAAAGAGGGATTAAAGGAGAGGAAAGCGTGTTGAAAAATGAGAGGATAATACTCGAATGAAGAGGGCATTTGAACCGTCCAGTATATTCAAAGGCCTGGAAGTTATGCAACATCAGCAGCTGACTGAAGCGAGAAACCATGTAACAGGCACGACGAGAGAAACTCCTCACTGGGTCAGCAGATTCGCACAAATAAATGATTAACGTATAACTTACAATCTTGTAGTGTAACATCTGATTATTATTAATACTGACATGAACTATCCAGAGACTAAATGTCTTTAACTCATTCAGACCCATTTTGTCAACATGGATTAAAATTATCATGTCAAATACTCGTTTATTTTATGTCTTTCAACCTCCTTTGTGGTGGTTATCTCGATCATGTCAAATATAAAATGAACAGCAATAAGGTAAGCAGATGAAGCAGAGATGACGGATAGGCGATTATATCGCAAGGCAAATTCAGATATTTCTAATACATTTATTTTGACATGATATTTACATATGGTATGTAATACAAGGCCCACTACAGTTTGAGCCAAAAAAAAAAAAAAACGATTTTACCTAATTTTGCAATTACATTGTTTGAGGCCTACAGCGATGTTATATAGTAATTACTGTAGTCAGTTCAAATACTCTGAAAGAAGTTGGCGTTTCTAGAATGTTATAACTAACCCAGAGTGCTACAGAAATTCATTTTTGTCATCAGCGCTGTGCTTATCAAGTTTGCACCAATTTCTCCTTGAGTCTGACTTGTTCTTATGCCATTCCTAATATATTTGTGTATATTTATCTGAATGTGAATATATCTTGCATGTATATTGTGTCTCATCAACTGTGAATTGATTTTTCTCTTGAAATCACATAAAGTTGTTCTCATCTGTTTTATCTTATCTTATCTTTTGATAATTAGTGATGATTTATTTGTTCAAACACAAAGAAAGGGAGTACCTTTCAGATTTAGAGATACTATCCTCTAAATAAAGAAAGAAAAGCAGATCTTAATGTTGTGAGCTGCAGTGATGGTTTATATAATCCCGAATTGTGAAATCTTTAAAATATATGGAAAGAATTGTGAAATCTTTAAAATACATGGAAAGAAAGCAATGCCTTCCACAGTCAGCCCCATTTTCTTCAAGAGAGCTAGAAAAGTAGTGAAGAAGAAAGAAGTAAACTTAAATATTTAAGTCATGACCTTTGTTGACAAAATATAAAAAAGGAAACTTGCCTATGTTTCTAGACTGCCATTTTGTGATTGTTTTGTTTAAGTGTGTAGATATTTAATTCATATATGTTCTCAAATGCTGCTCCTGATATTTTAGGTCTTTATGCATATATTATTATATAGAATATATATATATATATACATTACTGAATATATATTACATATACTGAATATATATTACAAATATGCCTCATCAGATGTGAAAGAAGAACACAATTAGGATGGATAGAGTTTATCTTAACTTATTTTATCTTACTTTTCTCATCAAATATCTGCAGTGGCAAAGGAACTGGAGTCACTCAAAGGTGAGAACTACTCTCTGCGAAATAGGTTCCTGTGCAAGATCTGCATGGATCGAGAGGTCAGGATTGTGTTCCTGCCCTGTGGTCACTTTATCACCTGTATGGAATGTTCAGTGGCTATTCTGGATTGTCCACTCTGTCGTCAACACATTAGAGCAACAGTACGGGCAAATATCCGTTGACCTAAAAACCAGATATACAGAGTAGCCTACAAACCAAACATGCACAGTGGTCTACAAACCAGGCATGCAGTGTAGCCTGCAAACCAGATTGCAGAGTGATCTACAAATCAGACATACAAAGTGATCTACAAACCAGACATACAGAGTGTCCTGCAAACTAGACATGCCAAGTGGCCTACAAACCAGACATGCAGAGTGATCACAAATCAGACATGCAGAGTGATCTACAAATCAGACATATGGAATGACCAACAAACCAGACATGCAGAGTGGCCTGCGAACCAGACCTGCAGAGTTATCTACAAAGTGATCTGCCAATCAGACATACAGAGTGATTATACCAGACATACAAAGTGATCTGCAAATCAGACATGCAGAGTGGCCGGCAAACCAGACATGCGGATTGGCCTACAAATCAGACATATAGAATGACCTACAAACCAGACATGCAGAATGGTCTACAGACCAGACATGCAGAGTGGCTTACAAATCAGACATATAGAATGATGTACAAACCAGACATAAGAGTGGCCTACAAATCAGACATGTAGAATGACCTACAAACCAGACATGTAGTGATTATACCAGACATACAAAGTGATCTACAAATCAGACATGCAGAATGACCTACAAACCAGACATTATGCTATAAGTGGCCTACAAACTAGACATGCAGAGTGGCTTACAAACCAGACATACAGAGTGGTCTACAAACCAGACATACAGAGTGGTCTACAAACCAGACATACAGAGTGGTCTACAAACCAGACATACAGAGTGGCCTGCAAACCAGATGTGCAAAGTGCCAACAAGACAGATACTGTGTGACCACAGCTTGACATCGCTATGGTCTTAGTAAGTCTTTCAACCTCCTGAGGGTTTTTATCTCGGTGCTTGACATGTCAGACTAGATACTATGAGAAAATAATAAGACTATCATATTCAGGTTCAAAGGCAAATGTTTCCTTTCAACAGCTAGCCCAAAGGGTGGCCCGCTGTGCAACTGCACTTCATGTACATAGCAGTAAATTTCTTTGCTCATATAATGTGATCTATATTTTGTTTTGTTTTTTTTTAACAAAACGCAATGTCAGATAGTCTGTCAGCATATGGTGATTATGATTTTTTTCACCATAAGCAATGCCCAAATGACTCATCCCTCAGTCTGTAGAGCTGATATTTGTGGATTCAACTATGATTTGTTAAAAAAAATTTTATATGATTATATGAAATGTCAATTTTTGAAGAATTTCTCAAATTCAGCAACACAATGCAATCTTGATAATCACTATGCAGCAGACTAAGAAAAAAAAGCAGTAATTTATGAGAAGGTGTGACTTTCTAAAAGAAAAATATTGTTGTTGTTTTTAATGAGAAATAATCACTCAAAAAAGTTGGGGGGGGGGGGGGGAGTATAAAATCTATTGTCTCTTCTCATTATATATAAGTTTTAATTGTATATTTAATGTTGTAATGTACAACAACTCATGTTTTCTTGGAGGAATTTAACACATTTGGAACATTAACCTATTTGCACATAAACAGTGACTAACTGTATATTTCTGATAAGAGAAGATAACAGTTTTTCTTACTTATCATGGGGCCCAGCCATTTGGGACAAAAAAAAAACTCCCATGCCCAGCACTGTGCTCTCCGTCCATTCCCATCACCTCGTTCACGCTGAAGTACTATGTTTATTTCAGATACTTTGATCACTTTGGACTCTGGCACTTAGATCATATTCAGACTACAGTGTAGTGATTTAGTGCATGTAATTTGTAATCAGACATCATAATTGAAGTTTTACATGTTTGATGTTAATTTAATTTTCGAATGGAAAATTTACACACTGAGATGTAAAGATACAAACTGATCCCATATAAGTAAAACAGAATAAATGAAAGTGATTGTTCTTGACCAGCTATGTCATTTCTTTTTGCCAGTTATATGGGTATAAAAAGGAAAAAAATCACTTTTGCGCCTTTTACTTGAAATGTACATGATGGAAACAGCCCAAAACACATGGTGTAAATAGTATAAGGAAATTATTGTTGTATGTATGTTTTATGAATGTCTGATTTCTGTGTATTAAAATGTTTAATGTATCATAAAGTGGTGTTCTCACTTTATCATAACTTTTAGTAAGCTCTTATCTCTTGCTTTAGATGAGTTTATGTGCCTTGGAGATTCATTTGATCTCTGTCAGTTGACCCCATTCTGATCATATGAGTTTCAGCTTATCACATACATTTACCTGCAGTGATATTGTTTGTAATTTTTAGTAATGCTGTAATTACATTAATGATTCCAGTAATGCTGCAGTTTTTAATGATGTATTGTAGATTGAAAAGATCAAAAGTTCTGTGAATTTGACATCTGTTAATTGACTGTGCTATGGAAATTACCAGATCACAGTTTTAGCCATGCTTAAGGTCAGGTCAGATTCAGACACATCCTCAGGCATTATAGTCTGGGGAGGACCCTAATAAAATACATGTACGTAATATGCATGTCATATGTAATTTTTTCTGTATTATTAAATGTATATTTTGAACTGGAAACAGGAGTTATATTTTTTAAAAGCTCCAGTAAAATAGCTCCACATCCTCTGGGGCATAGACTTGTGAAGATACATGTTGTTCTTTCAGACACTTATGTTCCAGGCTTACATTCATCTTATTACATTGTGTTACAAAACTGTCTGTGGATTAACATTTGACGTATGATAGAGCTTCTTAAAGAACAGTAATTTGTAGCCTAATCATATCTAATCCAATCCTGTTGCCAGTGCTGTGTCTCTTCAATACTTGAAGAAGAAAGGCCAACTAACGCTTTGCAGCTCAGTGTGTCATATCTGATAGAAATAAGTAAAAAGTTATAAGACTAAAAGTAATAAAAGGATAGAGATATTTCAGTGAAATAATCATGTGCTTGAAACTGTGAATAGAGGGCGATCTGACTAGTGATTTCACAGTGAGTTATTGAAATCTAAATTTGATTTGGAGCCAGTATAACCACGATATAATTTTGTTTCAAAAGCTGAGAGGGTGCTACAAGCTTCAGTTTAAAACAGAGGTACAAGATTATCTTCAAATAACAATCATTTGATAGAAATGTCTTAAAATTTGAGACGGACAGTCCACTGGTAACTGACTTAGTACACTACTAAAACAAACAAACAATGGTCTGTAGAACTCGATATGTTAAAAAATGAATGAAGTGATGGTACTGGACAAATTTCAAATCTTTGTGATTCTCAAACAACTAGCATTTTCCCCTTTTTCCACTTTTACCATTTTGCTTCATACTTCAGGTACAAATAAATATGTTGGTAGTCACAGTATCAGCAAAAACAATGTTTTCTGAGGTTTTGACATATGAGCATTCTTTAGCAGTTAATGTGCTCATCATTCACATGTCTGTTTCCTTTCCTTTTCCACTGCCTTCACTAGATATATTATTGTATCAGCAAAAAAAAAGTTTTATAACACAAATCAACCCTGAAAATTTCAGTAGAAAATAATGCTGATTGACGTAACAGGCTTTCTAGCATGACATGTCGTGCTCGTTTTGCCAAAATAAGTCATAAGTGGCTGGACTCGAACAGAGAAATCAAGAGCTGAATTGATAAGATAGTCTGATATTGATAATATGGCAGAAATTGAACGAACACTTGTCTCTGACCAAGAAAATAGTGCTCTTATGTAGATTTAAGTGCTGCACTGTTCACTTTTCCCAGTTCTTCTTCTGATTTTAGCTGGTGCTGAGGAGTCATCCCCTACCTCTTCAGTTTGCCACTATATCTTTTGACAATTAAATAGCTCAAAACTTTTTTCACCTTATAGAAGAATGTGAATTAAGATTTTATCTTATGGATTATTTTAATTTAGTGGAAAATCGACATACAATTTATTTTGACTGGCTGCAACGTACTTACTTGAATTCAAAAAATGAAGTTAAGCCTACTGGCAGTAAATCTGCAGCTGGTGAAAGCTCATCATCAGGGGGATGTCATCCTTCAAATGCCATCCTCGACGTTCCAGGGGTGACATCTCTTCTGTCTCCTCTCTTTCCTCTCATATTTTTGACATGTAAAACATATCTTACTGTGTTTGGCATGATATAGCCATGGTCGTGCTGATGTGCCATTAAACCCTGACACAAACAAACAGGCAGAAAAAGCCGAATATGCTCTGTTTCAAACGCTATGTATGTTTTTTAGAGAGAAATTTTGACGCAAAATGCATGTATAGTGAAATAGATGAGTCTCTGGCCAGACTGGCCTCTTGACATTTCTAGGGTTAAGTGACATTGATTTTCTAATTGGTGATGTATATATATATATACATGTATCTTGCATGTTGAAGTTGGATTTCATCTCTCATCCTTACATTCCATTAAGTGCATGTACCTACAATGTATGGTGGTTTGTTTCTCATAACTTTTTACCCAGATTATGCAGTCAAACCCACCCAGCTTTGGTGTTTTCAAAAATATTAAATAGACAAGAATGAAGTTTTTCTTCTGTTATTTTTGTTTGTCTGTTTGTTTTTTTTTCTGGTGTTTATACTATTCTTTTATATTTTGCTGGTTTGTTTTTGAATCAAGATGATGGTTGATGTCTTGTTATTCAAGATCTCTTTAAATAACGAAGATAATGGTTTCACATTTTTCTTTCTTGCTCTGATGAAGGGCCAAGCAGACACCAAAATTTGGCACTCTCAATGTTTTCAGCCATTTCAGCTTAGTGTTTGTCCTTATTCATCATTTGCTGATTTTGCGACATGTATGTTGTTTTTAATTTCATTTTTATATTGAGCGACTTATTTGTTGGCCATCAATGTCTTGTATTTCAAGACATTCAAATGAAATGAGGATAATGGTGATAGTGATGATGATGATGATGATGATCCGAAGAAGAGCCAAGCGGGCTCGAAAATTTGGCTAGCATTAATAACTCAATTAAAAATTCTTTTTTGTTTTTTCTATATTGTTTTTCAATTTTTTTGGTGTATTTGATTAGTTGCCGGTGGACAGTCATCTTAATTTTAAGACACTTTTCATAAAATGATGATGATGATGTTGATGATGATACTTTGATAGTGATGATCATGATAATAATAACGATGATATCAAAATTTGGCTAGTGATACCAGCTTATTCAATTTCTTCATATCGAGCTCTTCATATTGTTACATATGTTTGCTTCTTTTTCATGTATTTGATTAGTCGGTGATACACAGTCGTCTTATATTTAAGATTTTTTTTTTTAAATGATGATGGTGGTAGTGATGATGATGGTGATTGTGATATAAAACTGAAAATTAAAGTAGAATCTTTGTAGATAAGGTACACCATTTTCTCAGAGCACGAGAGGCAAAGGGGGATAAGTCTTCTCCAACTCCGAGTGAATACACCGGTGGTAAACAAATATTTTAGTTATATACATGTTTATGTACTTAGATAACCTTTCTTATCCATACAGACATAGTTTATCTGATAAAATTGTTTAGTTGAAGTCTCGTGTAAACAAGGGCATAGCCTTCCATCGGAGGGTTATCTCTCTTTCAATAGATACACTGGGCTGAAATAGATTCAGAGTGCATACACATATTAAATTCACATAATTAAATTATAGGTGACCGAACAGGAAATCCAATTCCTACACGATGATGAGTCAATGTCAGCTGTGATATAATAATAGCAATATGTGTAAATATTGCCGTGGAATGTTCTCTTTAGCTGAGCCTAACTAACGTAAATAGTGGCACCTATCTCTTATCAACTGTCAAATCGTGCCGACGTGTTTTTTGCAGTTTACGTTTGACACTTTAGGGAACAAAAATTGGGGGGGGGAGGGGTTGTGAAAGGAAGCTGGGATAAAAAACCAAGGGGAGAAAGAGGTTGGGGGGGGGGGTGATTAATACAAAGGGCTGTAACGAAATGGGAAAAAAGGGGGGGGGGTTGTGAGCAGGTGAAA
>JBCEWB010407936.1:0-20501 GCA_039654565.1 Peronia peronii
AGATAGATAGATAGATAGATAGATAGATAGATAGATAGATAGATAGATAGATAGATAGATAGATAGATAGATAATTGGGACGCCAAGTAGACCATGTGACAGACAGAGAAATAGCGTATCGTCAGCGTATATTACTTGTTTATATCTATGTATTATATTGTGTGTGTGTATTATATCTCTTGTAAAATCTTCACTTGGTGTTCTTTCTCAATTACAATGACCCAACACCAGACAGCGGTCAGACCACCGAGAAGACCACAACAGCAAAGTGAGACACCGAGTCTAAAATAATTATATCAGCTGTACCCTGTGGCGCAGTAGGGAAATGACATCCCAAAAACTGGAACCCTGTGGGTGAGTGTTAGCAGGAAAGAAACAGGTAAATGAGTTTATCACGTGATCAAGTTTCGATTCAGTCAAGAAGGTTACTAGGTGCTAAACCGTTATGTCTCCTAACAGCTAATGGACGTTTTTATAGAAAATACCCTCAGGCTCTCTCAAACTATTCAGTCAACAATCAGATGTTTTTCAGTTCCTCGGCATCAGAAACAAACTGTTCAAGAAGCTCCTGGGAACAGTGAAGCGCTCTCTGGATTCGACTGTTTGTCGCGGTATTGTCTAAACCTCGATCATTGAAATGTATAGCTCACACTTCAAGAAATGGCTAACTTTGACACTGGAAGGCATGAACTTTACATCACTTATTTAGTGCCATTTGTCCCCTCCATCCCCGCTCCCACGCCAACCCATTTTGCATGTCATGTGATAGCAGAAACAGTCTATTAGCTCCTATTAAATTTTTACGATATGACATTGATAATCTTTCGGTGAAGTAATGCTAATAATGCATAATTCTGCAGGATGTTCGTTGCTACTGGTCAAGGTAATTCTGGTTACAGGCTAGGAAATCCTGATAGAAGCAATGGGCATACATGTAATGAAGCCAAATATACCATTTTATTGATATTAGCCCATGTGGGGCTGGTCTACTCTTTCTACAACTAACGGAATTTCTGACTGAGTTCTTGCACTAGGTGTTAGAATAAATCGAAGAACAGAAGAAGAAGAAGAAGAAGTGTTTTAAAGAGGACAAACATAATTTGAATAGATTCGATGACGTACCGCGAAGACCTTTTAGATGCAATGTCGTAACAAATTTTCGTTTCAGTTATCAGTGCATCTTTGTTAAAATGTGTCTGAACCCCACATGGCCATTCATATTCATTTGCACATTTGTAAATCTCGAGCTAGCCTCTTCAGTGATTGCCGGATCGTTAGGATATCAGTTTTTGTTTTATTCGTTGTTGTTTCGTGTATATTTTGTTGTTGTTGTTTTTAAAAAATGATAAGGCAGACCTGTTATTCAATTATTCAACATGTTATTGAAGAGGGGGGTTAAAAAAAAAGGAGAAAATATCGACGATAGTAACAAAAAGTGCCAATAAGTTATATTCCTCACGATATCACGTCTACATAGGATGACTAAATTTGAGATATACTGAAGAAGAAAACAGAGAAAATAATTACAGAAAGACATTGCCATCGCTGAATCAATTATTGCCCCCTCCCCCTTCCGATTCCCCGAAAAACAAATATATAAATCTGCATTTTGTCAATAAGAAACTTGCAAAGTGAAAAAGAAATGTCAATATGGGAAGGCTAAGGAAATGATTAAAAAAGAAGTGCCCCAGGGTAAATAATGATCTCGTCGTCAATTAAAATTAGCGCTGAGTTGCACTTTAGTGGTTATAAAAAAGATGCCTTTGGCAACTTTGCATTCCTGAATGCAGCTCATATGCTTCCCTGCGGAGGTTCATTTGGATCGAACCCAGCACATTCTTCCCTCATTCGTGCACACGCTTAGGATCTCATAACTTCTACTTACCTTGTTTCACCTTCTGGAAATCGTTGCACAACAATCTCATCACAACAAGTTCTAAAGAAAAACATGTCTGTAACTTACATCGAAAATAATTAAGTAAAGATTTTACAATTACGAATAAGCCTAGCCGTGCGACGGAACACACGAAATCGTTTCATGGAAAGTCTAACCAGTTTTTTATGCTAGTAGTTGTTTCAATACTGGAATGATTAGCTTCAGAATGAATAGAGTCCTCATTGTCATCTGACAGCGTTTTACCGCACTCAACTGGCAATCTCGGGCCATCTCAGTCTGAACACTCATGATATGCTCATTTGTTTAGTTATTTACCTATTTATCTCTAATAATTCACTATTCATGTTATTTTTTCACAGTGGCTGTTGGGTTAATGAATGGTTGCTCTAGCATGCACTGAAGAGATGAGACGATAGAGAATTTACATTTTACTCAGCTCTCTCATGTAATACTTAGAATGGATGACATTATTGGGAAAATATTTTTTTGTTTTTACAAAAATATTATATCAGAGGTTTAACATAACTAGCTCTCTAATACTGATATAGCACTGGAATTGAGTGATGCTTGTATTGCTTATCAAAGTTCACAGCATAGGCTGCTGTGAATATAGCAGTCTGTCTCTGAATACAGGCTTTTGCTATAGAAAAGAAAAGAAAAAAACATACAACCACTGATTTGAAAAAAAATAAAAAAATAAAAAAACAAAAACAACGTTCACTAGCCCTGTTAAGAAATAAAGAAATCTGTCTTTGTCTGGGTACGTGAGAGGGTGAGTGGATGGGTGGGTAGATGTGCATGCATGCTATAATAGTCAACGGAAAGACATGATTATGAATTTAAAAAAAAAAAAAACAGTTAAAGTCAAAGGATCCTTTCCTCTATGATCAGTCTGGTAGAAAATGCCTCACTAAAGTAATCCAGTTGGTCCTCAATAATCTATTGCCAGGTGAGTACTCCAAACACGCTCCTCTCACGCTTCGTGATATCCTGGAGATTTCTCACAACCAAGCTTTCTCGGTGATGTTTGTATTCAAATTCCTGAGCATTCTGATGTCCACTTTTTGTTTCATCTTACTTCGTTACGTCTTTGCCCATTTATATTTGCTTCATTCTCTCTTTCTTTTTCTTTTCTCTTTTAACCTCTTTCTTGTCATTCATCAAATTCTTTCTTGTCTTTGAAATTTGTATATCCTGAGCAGAATTTGGATCTTTGATTACGAAAGAGAAGAAATAATAGATAGGGAGCTTTGTTTTCTTTTGTCGCTAATTCACCCCCGCTTTCCTCTCTCTCTCGCTCTTTCTCTCTCTCTCTCCTCTCTCCCTCTTTATTTCTGTCACTGAAGCCTTAATATCATGATCAGATCCTGATTCTTTGAAACAAACAAATCAAAGAGTGAGCGTTTATTTTTTCTCTGTTTTTCTTTCTCTGAAACTGACTGCCCAATATGTCCTCCGCCCTCTCTCAGATCGACCTTGTTATAACCAAAGGATGCCAATATGAATCATGGGATAAAAGAAAGAGGAAGCTGGAAAGTGAAAGCACTTTTAATCTCTCTTTTTCTCTCAGTCTCTTCCTCTTTCTCTCTCTCTCTGTCTCTCTCTCTCCCCCCCCCCCCTCTCTTTCTGATAGTTTAGTTCAATTGTTACTCTCACGATCTTGAAGATTGAAATTTTTTTTTTCCATTCCCCTCTCTCATTTACCTTCCGGTATCGTGACTTTTGTGTCGATGTGTCACAAGACACAAGAATGGCAGATAATAGTTCCTTGCATTTTTTTTTTCTCATTTCAAAGTTTCTTCAATGTCCTCTTTTTCATAGCCTTTCCTCTTCAGGAAATATTGATATTGCGGCTATTCAATGTCTACCGGAGAATAAACAAGAAAAGAATGGAAGGTAGTTTTTGTTTTGTTTTGTTTTTGAACCTGTCTTTCTGTCTTTCCTCCCTTCCCCTCTATCTTGTTCCTTTGAGTTCGTGTTTCGCTGTTGCTATGTGTGTCACAGGACAAAAACTTGAAGGAGTAGGAGGGTTGGGGACATGAACCGCAGAGGATGTTGGACCATCCCAGTTTCACTGATTGGCTCCATTATCTTCTAATTGTCCAGGCATGATGAGAGCTCGGGCCGGCCTGCCATTGATCTGGGGCTTTCATTCTTTCATTAATACCGACCCGCCGACTCGCCGTCTCCGACCGCGACTCTCACCTCGGGACGAGATCCTAGCGATGTCTTCCACCAGTACATGTCACCCCAGGAACAGTCTGTCGTGACTTTGACAGCGCTAAATCTCGGTCTTGTAATGAATAGTACTCACGCTCGTTTCAGTGCGAAAATGATCTTTAGATAAGGGAAGTCGGGATGATGTGGCCGAGATAGCCACAAGAGGCAGCTGCTCAAGTGTTGTTCAAACAAAATACTATGGAAACTGGATAGTTAGAGAGTTTTAATAGTAAAATTGTTCACCGTAGTTTCAACAACTAAGGTGTAATGTCCGTTTTCCTAAATTAATTTGGTTAAATTCACGTCCGGTAAATTCAACTACTCCCGTTGTCATATGAGAGTGGTACTTGGTCATAGGAATCAGAAACTGGTATAGCAATTTTAATGTGTTTGTAATGTCCTCATGGAATCCTCAGGACTTATTTGACATTAATGAGTCACAATTCAACATTTAACTGTTCTTAATGTAGTAAAAGGATAAGAGTAATTATTGCAGTGTTCGACCTTTATTTACACTTGACTTGTTCAGGAAGGAGTTTATTAATTAATTGTAGTTCAAGCCGTTCAGCAAAATAATATTATATAATGTCCTCATATTTGTTGGATAAGGAGACAAAGATGTGATGATCAAATATCATGGTGTCACCTCTGTAGTAAAACACTATACATATCCAAAAACTGCTTCTAATCATGCCACAAAACAAACAAGAACATCATCAGCAGCTTATGTCAAGAGTTGCCTAAGTTGCCTGTGGGTGGGAGATAGTCGTGTTGTAACGATTTGTCTTAAGACCTAGTGCTGTGGGGGTGGAGTGTGATGTGATAGTAGGATCACGTTCTCCGTACACTGCAGCTTCAGTGGTTGGATTACACTAAAACCAACAGCTGAGAAGGAGGTGGCTTTTATCTCCCAATTCCATGGAGAATTAGCACTGTTATCTTTGCACGCAACGGCGGTGGCAAAGTAAAAACACTCAGGCTTGCTCTCGGTTATCCTGTCTCAGTCGCAGGGAAAAGAATGTACAAGAGTTGGAAAGAATATTGGCAGGAAAATTCTATCTGAAGTCTTCTCCCTTTCCCACCCTTTACCTCGGGCCTATCTGGCCACAAGAAAATCATTTTGCATGCAGAGTGTCTACAACATATCCCAGAGGAAACCAGGCTTCATGAGAAAAACCAAGAAAACAAAAGAGGCAAACAAAAGAGAACTGATTTGTCGTATTTTGGAATTATAGAGGTGCTGCTATTATTGGGGGCAGCACACTCAACGCGTGCTAAAGAAAAAGACAGCGCCCTCGTGTGTGAGACGGGAGACGGTGGAGGAAGGGGGAAATGAACTATAATTATGTGTGAGGTAGATGTATATGCATGTGAGTGAGTGCACTGGTTTCCATGCACTGCATCAGTGCTAAGATTGGATGATTTCAGGCAGTAAGTTGTCTTCTCAGTTTCTTGTAGTAGTATTTATTTTCTCTGCTAGCCTGACATGAGGATATGAGGGGGAGGATTGATTATTATGTGTCTGTTTGTGGGATGTGCGTGTTTGTTCATTAGTTAATAAATCGGTCAAGAAGTATGGTATCACGTCTGAGCATTAGAGGTTTTAGGCCACTATATATAGCTGGTATGCTTCTGTAATTGTATAGTCCGCCCTTCGCTGTCCAGACACTGCCTTTCCTTTTCTGCCCTGCGACCTCCCCCCCCCCCCCCTTTTTTTTTTTTTAAATTGTCAATGGCAGTAGTGTCATCTTTGTTACCGGTGCTCTTTCATATTCATTTTTGCTGCTCATCACTTTGTGGACTAAGCTCGTGATCCGCTTTCTTTCTTTTTGTAAATTATTACTTCGGGTAATTTTTAACATGTTTTGGCGGCTTCTGTTAATGTATTGACTGTTCTGTTGTGGTATTTTGTCTTCTTGTTGTGAGTGATGTTTGTTTTCAGATGTGATTAGTTTTGGTACACCTACTTGTGATTTTACTGTAAGAATTTTTCCTTAGTAATGTAATTGTAACGGAAATCGTTAGAACAATGAAAGCCAGGCAGAAATTCATTTACAACCCATATTGTCGGCGACATGTCTTTGATTCAACCGATTATCAGGTCGTCCACCTTTCCAACTTATTAATCCATTTTCTGGTTTCTTTTCTACCTCGATTAATTTCTTAACCCGGGGAATAAAGTTGAAAGACATCTCTGCCTTTAATCTCCTTGTTTATAGGACAATGATCCTGGGACGTTCATGGAAGTAAAGATAATATTGGTGTTGTTGGTCTCGTAGAGGAGGTTGTTATCGCTGTTAATCCTGTTTTTCCTGTTGTTTATGTGTATGTGTGTGGGTTCATGCGTACACGCGTCTGTATATGCGTATGTGCAATCCTGGACATTTCCCAAAGACTTTACCGTCCGAGTGTGTGAACTATATTTACATATATAGACACTGAGAGCCATTTTCTCCACAGAATTGTGATGAAATGCCATCACTGGATGTCAAATTTCTTTTTAAACTGGCTATGCTGTCTCTCTCTCTCTCTCTCTCTCTCTCTCTCTCTCTCTCTCTCTCTCTGTTGCTGTTCAAGAAAATACGATTCACTCTGGGAACGTATCTTTCTGCACAGAACAGAGGCAATGCTCGAGAGAAAAATGCTTTTATAATTAAAGATCAACGGAGAAACTCTGCCATGGTGCTTTGTCATACAAATTTCATTATAAATTTCTAGGAATTCCAAGAAGAAGTAGTGTGAAAGCCTACACGTATACACAACAGGAATTGTGCAGGCAATCATATTTGGAAGACTTACAATAATTTGAAATTGATTTCTCTGAAGAAATTTCTTCTAGCTATCTGTACGTTCATCGCTGTTTCTTTCCCGTTGCTCGTCTTTTTTTTGGGGGGGAGGGGGGGGGGGAGGGAAGCTTCTCTCCCTCTCTTTTTTTCCTTTCCTTCTCTCTCTCTCTCTCGCTCACATACACTTTCACACTTTCTCCTTTATGTCCTCTCTATTTCGTTTTCTCTCATTTGTTTTCCACTAGTTTTTGCTCTCTATGTTTGCAGTTGTTCTGTTTTACGTTTAAGCCATTATTTCTTTCAAAAAGTATTTATTTACTTTGTATTTCCTTTTCTTTTTTTCTTAAACACGCTCTTTGTGCTGTTTTCGTGACGTATGCTACACTCCGTTTGCCAACATATTTTCCCGTAAAATTGCTGTTATAATTATTTCTGCGCTTAATGCATTTTTTTCGATTTTTCAGCAATAGGACTTTCCCTTGCGGAAAATTCCAGCTTTACTGTTGGACAGATCCGGTTCCACCTTTGACGATTGCTGGACAGGAATTTGTTGAGGCAACTCAGTGTCCGGGCCAATCGGCTCTATGTTTAGTCCTCCAACTTTTTTTTTCTCAGCTCGTTCCTGTTTTTTTTTTTTTTTTTTATAGGATGAGTTTGTTTAATAGTCCCTTATATCTATATTTATGTCCCTTCCAGAGGATCAGATGTTGCTAAGATATCTAAGATATCTCTTAGATATTGCAGTGTCACCCTTTTTTTGTAGCATTTTACATGTCTGATGAATTTACATAAAAAGCGAAATAGAGTCATTAAGTCTTCATTGTCATATTTTGTTCAAATCGAAACTTGGCATATAGTAATTTTTGCAAACATACACACAGATATACAAAGAAAAAAATTTAGATTTTTCTCGTTTTTCAGTTCAAGATAAGTTATACAACGATCCAAAAAATAGTAGACACTTCATTTTCTGTCTGTCAGAGCAGTGAAATTTTAAATAAAACAAGCGGTATGGACACCGGATCACAGTCAAAATCCATGTCCTGTGAAACGGTCTCCATTTATATTAATAGTTTATCTCTGTCATGCTTTACATATGCTAACAGTGCTGAAGATCCTGCATAAGACATTGTAATATTACTGGTGAAGATGATTGACTTTACTATTATTATTGCATGGGTTTTTGTTAGCTGTTTTCATCGGCATTCCGTCTCTCCAGCCTCTTCGGTTTTCCTGAGTCGAGTGTAACTCTCTAGTCTATATTAATGAACCATGCACAGCCTGGCTAGGCCAATCTAATGTAACCCATTAGTTAGCTATAACGACGAGTCTTCTGTCGAGTCAACTTTCCGGTTGTTTGTTTAGTGCCGGCATGTCAGTAGGGCCAAGATGATTTTGGCTTCGGCCGCAACGTAAAGATGGCTGTTATTCTGCTCTGATCTGTTGGGTACTGCTTCAGTTTACAAGCATAACGTCTCTTAGATATTGCAGTGTCACGCTTTTTTTTTGTAGCTACGCTAGATTGAGTGCTCTCGATCCTGAGGTAATTGTATTTTCTAGAATATTTATAGTGTCCTCTGTAAAGAAAGCATGGAATCAGTCAGGAAACAATGTTGTGGATACATATGTATATTGTAGTAGTTTACCACCATGAACTTGGTGACTGGTATTTCCCGTTGTTTATTGTCCAATACAACAAATTGACTAGGACCAATAGAAACAATGATAAAAATAACCACATCCACAGTTATAAAGGCACGAATAAGAAGACAAATAATGACTCAACTTTCATAACAACCACACAGACTTCAACAGTGAGCTTAGCAACTAGCACAATTAGCAACTGTCACCATCGCAGTGACAATAGCAAGATCGATGAAAACCTCAACCACAACTACAACAATTTTCACAACAACGACAACGACAAAAAAATAGCTATAACAACTGCAATAACAGCAAAACGAGGGCTGGCAATAGGAGAAACAGGAAAGCATGGCTCTGGTAGAAGGGCACAGTGCAGGGAGAAGAGTGATGACTGCCCATGTTTAAATGCGAACGCGGGGCGACGACAAGCCAGGATTTATTAGATTGTCACACTTATTGTATTAGCATAGTATACCAACACCGTAGAGAATCATCACAGCTCAGGACAAGTATTTGTTTGAGTCCTCCACTCGGGGCCGCATTATGGGTTTTGAGTGCTTTCTAATTCAATTGATCGTGGTCTACTGGTTTGCCCGCAGATACCCAAAGATGGTCATGATACATAGATGGGTCATTAGGGCGGACTGACCTATTCAGCACTGACCTCCTGGTGCTGGAGTTGTATCTTGTGATCCGTGCTGGCCTCAAACAACCTCGTTGTTTTATACTTCTAAGTTTATTGGAAAGTGATGTTTTCTATCTCTCTTTCTCCTTTTTTTTTCAAAATTCTTCCTATCCTCTTCTCTACTTCCATTTCTACACATATCATCTTTCGCCGTTCTTACCCCTCATTTTCCTTTACATCATCACTTATTTCACTTGCTCTTTCCTCTATGAATAATCTGTCATCCATCGAAATACCAGAACAATCTATTTTCCCACTGAATTTTTAGTGGTCATGGATTTTCACGTTGTTTTTAGAGGTATGGTCCCTTTCTGGTAGGCTTTAAATGGATTGGAACTTTATGACAGCAAAATGGGGGAACTGACCAGGCAGCTTTTACTCTGTTTCCATTTTCAATTTCAGTATGTACTCTGTGAGATGTAAAGAGTTCAGTCCTGCTCATGGTAAATTAGAGAAATAACGGCGAATCTTGAAAACAATGGATGTCAACCAGTTTGGACTGATGGCATGTCTTACAGGCCCCCGGTCAATACTTCCTGTTTATGAGATAATAAATCGATCATTCCTCTATGTTCGAAGAGAAATCTGTCATATTAACGGAAAAGAGCAATTCTTTTTTTTTCTTTATAGTAGCCCTGGGCCCTGTTTTTGACCCTCCCTTTGTGAGTTTTGTCTATTGCAAAATGATTTTTGGCGTTTTTCAAAATCTTCCTTTTGAATTCT
Source organism: Peronia peronii (assembly GCA_039654565.1). Classification (NCBI taxonomy): domain Eukaryota; kingdom Metazoa; phylum Mollusca; class Gastropoda; order Systellommatophora; family Onchidiidae; genus Peronia; species Peronia peronii. The sequence continues at coordinate 9,956 of JBCEWB010407936.1, forward strand.
ACGTCATCAATTAGAGTTTCCAGTTTCTTACATAATGATAACTTCATTTATTAGTTCGGTTGGATTTTGGGCTTGATGCCCTTAATGAGAACAATAGCTAAATATTTCAAAGTCCTCTTGGAAGAGGAAGTCACAATCACAGTATAATTTGTAATCAACGAAAGCGTTTGATAGATACGTTTTAAAGGTCTCAGACGAGAAACATTTCCATTAAGTTTGAGATCGAACACGACTGTGTAACCGGTAAACGAAAAGTTTGATTAATTTCAATTTATGTGAGGTTAAATGATCGGTCTAATTAGTCTATATATCGATTAATCAAACCAAACTCCGGGAATATTCACTCTCTGGGAAGCCATTCAGACTTCTTCCGATCGATATGTCAATTTCTACCAGTCCATGCAATCATGCGCAATATCCAGTCCATCCGAGGAGTGGTAGAACTCATACCGCTCAACTTCATAGTACGTAATCGACTTTAGACGAAAGGAAAGGGGCAGTCCGGCTGAGAACTGTTGAATACTCACAGACAGTTACGCCGATGCCCGTGGTTTTCACATCACGTTTAGGGATAGCTAGCTTTAACTGCGACTCAGGTAATTGAGATGCGGGGCTCTTGCCCTATAAGCCATGCTGAGAGTAGGAAATCCTTCAGGAGCCAATAAAGACTTCTGGTCCGATGGTACCACTTGGTCTTTCAGGAGCTCTTGCGTCTTTCTCTGGAGTCTTAATCATTAAAAATGACCAATGTTGTACTTCTGTATTCCGGTGTCTTATGGCCAGATGGGAGATAAAGATCTGAGGAGCTTAATGTTTTGGCTGGCATTGAGGAACAGTGGAGGATTTATGAAAAGGGAAGTAGAGCGACAAGCTAAGAGTAGTTTTCTTTGGCACTGTCTCAATAGCACAAGATGGAAAAACATACATCGTGTCACGACATATTAGATGTATATATATTATCTTTATGAAGCACCTTAAAAAATATTTATTGTTGCTATTTTGGTCGGATAGCCAGGCGGTTGAGTGACTGGGTGGTAAGTTGGCTGGTTATTTGCTTGATTGTTCATATGACTAGTTTGTTGGTTAATACGGGCGATTTGAATAAATCATTACACAAATACAGCTTAAATCGAAAACAGCATGTTGATCATTTGAGGTAAGCTCGAGCAGAGTTGATATCTGAACACTGTTAATAAACTCGGGGTTTAAAAAAACGAGAGACCGTTTAGTTGTTTGAGATGAAAGAAAGAGTTATCCTTAAAACTCTCTGTCTCCTACCATAATTTAAGACTCCGATCACTGAATCATACATCCATCTGGCGGAAGTGAAAATGTTTGGGTTTGTTGTTGCTGTTGTTGTTGTTGTTGTTGTTGTTGTTTCGGGTTTTTTTCCGTTCCCCTTCCTTTACTTCTCCGTCTAACTTGACGGTAACCACTTTTGCTACGCTGATTTACGACGGACCACATTCTGCAGTAATGGTGAAGAAAATACGGCCCGATGGACAGTAAACGACAAGAGCCGCTGTAAGCCTGGAGGGGTCGGAGGGAGCTCGCTTATTGGATTGGCTGGTATCGACCACGCAGCATGGAAGTCCCTACTTACCCCGAGAAACGCTAGGACACACAGGCAATAAAACCCTGCCAAAATAAGTCGAAAACCGCATTATTATGCTTTATTGCGTCCCAGGCTTAAGGGGATTTCAGAGCAATGGTGTCATTTTTCTAAACCGATACATGGGCAGAGGACAAATAATTATTTAGGCTTCCCCGACATTTAGCATACCCAGACAATAACACTTCGTGTATCTGGGGTGGTGTACTCTAATAAATGATCCCAATAGATCTGGCTGGCAAAGAATGTGTAGACGTGCGTTATCAGCGAGATGAGAAAGTTATTTATCAACTTCTGTGAAAATAGCTCAGCCAAATTGATGATGCTAACTATATCCTTGTTCGTATTAATAATCTTTCTTGTTTAGTTTTTCTCTTGCTAAGGAGCTGGGGTGACTGATATGACTACTTTCGTTCATTTTTAAGTTGTTGTTGTTGTTATTGTTGTTGTTTGTTGTTGTTGTTGTTGTTGTCGTCGTCGTCGTTGTTGTTGTTGTTGTTGTTGTTGTTGTTGTTGTTGTTTTGGCCATGATTTTGTTGGCTGTTTCTTCTTTAAAACTGGTGCGTTTACAGGCCTGAGCTATCTAACCACACGAAGAACCATTTCTCAAACAATTTCCTTCAGTTACGACCAAGATAAGTTCGTACGATAACTTAGGGATGAGTCACATGAGGTGGCAGATATTCATTTTCCGTTCCTCTCCCCCCGAAACCTCCATTACATCCCTATGTGATGTCCTTCACTTTCTTTTTATCCCTTTGTCTCGTCACGCTTTCAAGCAAAAGCTACAGTGTCATCTATAAATCTTTGTTCTTTCCAGCGAGGTTTCCCTTACTAAGGTAACAAGCTGTGTAATGAGCCAGTCTCTGGTCTCATATCCCATGGTTGCAGACCTGTTGTTGACAGGTGGTTTGTAGTAGACAACGTCAACCACTCCGTGACTGCCTTCATCTGTTACAATACAGTTGTCTCATGACCGATTCCGAGCACAACTATATAGCATGGCTTTGACAAAGAAATATGTATAGACAATTAACTTGGCCTTTTATTATAAACCAACTTTAGTGATGTGTCATTTACATAGATTTGAATGCTGAGTAAATACATTAGACGAAACGGCTACAGAGGATAACAGAAATAAAAAGAAAATAATAATATACAATAACTACCAATTAATTGCAGATACCAAATAGTCACGGTTGCTTACAATATTACTTATTCAAAAAAAAAAAGGTAATCAGTGTCTGCCTCAAATGAAAGAAACGAATGAAAAGTGAACTTTTGGAACAGTGTCAGAAATACAAAGATGTCGACAGGAGATATCTTGCTGTTACGACATTTGCAACGCATGCCCTCGTTCTCGTATTATGTTTGCCTTCCCTTAACAATGCTTTGTCTATGTGATGGGATGAGAAATGCTATTCTGTCATGAAGCAACTATCTATCTGTGTTCCTTGCATAACATTGTCGTCCCATATTCATAATCTAATGTCGTCAATAGCACAATTTATAACACGAGAAATGGGCTAACGCTCATCAATGAAGATTTGGTGGAGCAATTCATTAATTTTACCAACGTAGCCCATACATATGGAATGCGTCCATCACTGATGCTCTAAAAGCCTCAGCAAACAAATCTTTGTCTCCGTTTTTTTTTTCCCTGGACCCACCGGTCCTCTGTTAGGGGGAAGTAATCCGCCAGTGGTGTTGTGGTGTTGATATAGATCAGCTATGGCTATTCGAACCTTCAACGTTTGGATACATCAATCAGATGGCTGGAATGGAGGTCCAGCAAAAACTGTGGAAGATCTCATGATCAGATGGAAGGCCAAAAGGTCAGGTTTTATTTACCCTAGGACGTGTCACTTTTGACATTATTTGTGGGAGAGAATTAATGAAATCTGAGATTCCTCCAAGTGCAAAATCCCTGTCCAATTCTGGCTGACGAATTATATGGCAAAGGCTGACATTGTTCTTTACGATTGCCCTTGTTTCAAAATGACCCAATTAACCTAACGGAGGGATATAGATGTATCACGGTCTTATGTAGTGATTGCATTCTTTGGAAAGTGCGTCTATTTTTGACATGTAATCTTTAGTTGTGTTTTGACATGAATAAGAAAACCGGAAGCTGAGACCACTTAATCAACGAACTGCTGCCCTGCGTCTTGTCAATTCTAAGTTTCAGCGTAGGAAAACAACTTAAATTTCAGTAAGATGTACACATTAAAAGTTGCCTTCCCTCCTTTAGGTTAGACTAGATGAAATAAAAAAGTCGATGTTTTCAGCCAAAATACAAAGAATTGACCATTAGCTTCATAGAGCACTATTATTAATACACCTGGTTGAACAACTTTTCATAAATATGAGCCGGACTATCCGCGAAACCAGTTTTATAGAAACCAATAACTTGTTTTATGCTATAGTTACTAGTGGTCCTCTATAACATATTGCTACTGGTAAGGTATCAGAATCTGACTCATGAGTGGCAGCTACATTTATTCCTGGCCCTCAATCGACCATTGGTCCATGCAGTATGGAACAAAAGTACCCGGAATCACGCTACATGCGCCGCAGTATTAGTCCTGTAGTAATCGCATAGAATCAATGTTTACTCCTGTATCAGGGTGCAGCCCTTTAGTCCACAACGCGTGAGGAATTACTCGATTCGGTGATCAAGTCCCATTTCCGATGTCCATACTGCCCAACATGGCTGATGCGGAGGGATTTGAGTACTGTTAGACAATCTCCTCAAACCCAGAATCGTTTTTCTTCTTCTTCTTCTTCTTAGTGTTCATCTTCCTCTTTTTTCTCATTCTTCATCTTTCTTGAGCTATTAGTGTCCATGCACATGGTTGCCGTCTTCTTCATCCTTTTCTTGTTCTCTTTTTCTTTCGTCGATGTTATGTTCTTAACCTTTTTCTTCTTCTTTGTCTTTTTCTTCTTTAGTTTTCCAATCGTGTTCAAAACCTGAAGCACAACTGAATGCATAGGCACCAAGAACTGTCTTTTAATTCACCAGTCGAGCGAAACAGTGTAAAATATGACTCAGAGTGATTGAACGTTATATCATACATCATAATGGATTATCAAAATGTCAAAGAGAATCAAAACATAAATGTCAATTGAACGGGATTTGCACATGACCTTGCGTGAAGTCGAATAGACATCCTCCGAAATACTAAGTCGTCCTGCTACTATCATTACCACGGCATGTATCTCTTTAAGTATTGAGGGCATATCGACTAGATCAATAGAGACTAGAACCAAACTGTTTTTCGACACGCTGAGCTCTTCAAGAAACGTGAGGGTAAAAACTGTTGAGCATTGCCTAGATATTATTTATGTTAAGAATCAACTGAGAAAATTAAGAAGAAGAGGACAGAAGCTTTGAAGAAAAAAGAAAGAAAGAAAGAAAGGAAGAAAGAAAGAAAGAGGGCCGGCGGAAACCAGAACCTTTACATTGAAAGTTGTTTTCATTCATTGGATATCCTCGGCTTCTTTTGGCGTATTCACGAAAACCACGAATAGAAAACCCTTGCCTCTCTGGAACCTGTTATGTCCTTACAATCGCTTACAGAGGAAAAAGATACATGTTTGGAGGCTGTGAACTCCCCGACTAGTGAAAAACTGGCGGATTCCATTAAAATCCATTTCGCGACAAAACTTTGTAATGACACCCTCTCAATCACTAAAGAAAATTCAACTCTGTCAGACTGCACAGATATAGCGAAGAATGCACTCATAAAAACAGTTGATATGCGCGTGATAGTTTAGATAGCTTGAAGCAACATCTTTCAACAACATCTTTCAACTTTGCAGATTTATATATCTGTCAACAATATTTTGTTTTTATCTTTTTATCTAGTCTAATGCTGCTTGTGAGAGTCATTCCTGGGTTATCCCAATCTCAATTTTCTTGGCCATGTTTGTGATGGCATCCAAAGATATCTTCAGTAGGAGAATAATCTGCAGGGAACAGGTTAAACAATGCCAACAGTAAAAATTAATCTGAAATCTTAGGAAATATTTTTTTTTTTTTGTAGTCAGCTGACAGGTTGTTGTTTTTTGTTGTTGTTTTTTGTTGTTGTTGCTGTTGTTATTGTTGTTTTGTGTGTGTGTGTGTGTGTTTATCTTCACTTCATGTGTCATTGCCAGGCGTTACGTTAAATACAACGGCAGAGATAATATCTTTCACACTCCATGTTTATAACACCAAATATGCAGTCAAACGGCATACGTTACGTAGTGATCTCAGACGTGATAGGAGTACTACAGAAAAGAAACGGGGCAGGTGGTATGCAGAGAATAAAGAATTTAAGACTTTTATAGATCTATAAATATGTGTTCCTAAAAAACAAACAAACAAACAAACAAAACACACACATACACAAACACACAGAAAACATAGCGGGAAGATGTTGCGCTAGAATGACCGGCATAGTTTAAATTCCCGCTTATATATCGTCAATCAGTATTCAAGAAATTGACATTCCCTCGGAATTCTTCATTGGCTGAAAATCAACCAACCCAGTATATGCCGGTTTTGGAGACTGAATAATCCACTCTTATTACTCCAAGTCATTTATCAATCTAACTCCAGGAGGGCCTTGCCCTCATCTATTCGCAAACCAAAGGTCATCCTTGACACCCTTTGACACCAAAAGATTCTATGATCTGCCCCTCCGCCCTTAATATCAACCTGTCATCATACAAAATCTTGAGAAGATTGCTCGGGTAAAAAATACCCTTTCTATAGCTTCATCAGTAAACTGGTTTTACGAGAGAACAATAATATATCAATTTCCATGACAACGATGTTTCTATATTCACATTGCTTGACATGATTGACGTTGATAATTTTGACGTTTTATTTAGATAAACTCTTCAAAGATGGGATCACTTATAACTTTTCTTGCAATGGCATCTCAAAATTGGCCGAGGCTCCTAGTAGCTGTTCTAAATAAATCTATCACTCACATTATTGTACCGTTTCTCTAACGTGGGGTCCTTCTACAGACCTCTCAATATTACAGTTTTGTAGTCCGGGTTTAAATGGAGGGAAATCTTTGCCTCTGATTGATAGTGTTTATTGATCTGTGAGGCCAGCGAGCTCTGAGAGAATTTAGCAGACCTGGACCAAACAGGAGCCTACGTTAGCATAGCATTTGCCGAGGGCAGTCCCGCAGTTTCTTTTGTGTAACTTCTCTTCGTGCCTGGTATCGCCCTGTCTACTTTCCTTATTTTTTTTCTTTCTTTCTTCTTTCTTTCTTTCTACCTGCTACTGTTTTGTTTTCCTTTCTTTCCTTCTTCGTTCTTTCTTTCTTTCTTTGGCCACAGCTTCATTCAGAAGGAGTCCAACATTTAGACGTCAGTGGGGCAGCTTTTTTTTTACACATTTTAGTCCATTCCGGCCCACCAGGCCATTGCTAACCTGTCTATATTTTAAGCATATTATTTCCAGGTATTCACCAAGCTGAAATGCGATAATTTTCTTAATGTTACCGACCACCATCTCATTACTCACTTTCTTTTTCTTCCTTTGTGAATATATTTGTTTGGAACTTCAAAACCAGGGAAGCTTATCTTTTTCTTCTTTTATTCATTTCAACTGTGCCGCATAATTTTTTTTCATTGTCATTATTATTGAAGGCAATGTAGGCATGCAGCCAAGAGGCATATCTAAAAAAATGTTTGGCTGAGTGAGTTCCATGCGAGAAACCTCAGCAAACGCGTGTCTGCCACCAGGAATAAATCACACTGCAAGGTGTCATTGCACAATAGAGCGTGTACTCCACAGTGCTGGCGGCAAAATGTTGGGCTAATGATTAAAATAATTGATAGATTGGGGCAAATATGTTGAGATTAAAACAATGGAAAAACTAGCCTTTTAATCTCAATGCCTGTGAATATTAATAATACAAGTAATTTATTGTTTAAGCCAAATCTACTAGAATTAATTGGAAATATTAGACAGAAAGATTTCTTTGCGTTTAAAGTTGTAAAGGGCGAATGTGCGTGGGACGGTGAGGGGGGGGGGGAGATGTTCTGTTAATGCCTTTCAGGGTATTTTTCCTCATAATGCTTTCCACATACAAATGATTTTTAAAGTATTTCAAATGAAGCTTTAGACAATCATCATCTTAACATTTTCTTGTGTTGGTGCATTACAAAATGAGTGAACAGAAACAAATAGAAAAGTAATGTAATTCAGTTAAACATAAATGTCGTCCTGTCCCCGAGAGGCAGTGAAATGATATCAATAGGAAGCTGGTGATTTGGCATGTTAAAGGGATCTCGGAATGGAAAAAAAAATCCCATCTCCTAACCTTGAATTGAGCATTTTTTGCACTGTAACCACGAAATGGGAATGTCTGTTGCATTTTTTCTCCCTACCAGAAGCTCATACCATAATATTTTTCTCTTTCTCTTTCAAGTTCTAGTTTGAGTTGTGAAGAATCCGTTGTCGTACGGAGAAAAATTATGAAAAAGATAGTCTGACAGAATGAATCACGATTGTGTTCTTAAAATGGCTATGCTGGCGTATTTAAGGTCAAACCACAAACCTTTGGGCAATAAAACAAGTTCCTCGCAAACCTCGAATCTATAACGGGGAAACGTCTTCAATGGACGCAGAAAACGTTTTTCGATTTCTTTCTTTCGCTACATTTACGACAAATGGGGACAGCTCTCATTTTTCTTTATCCATGGAAACTGTGACATTAAGCTTTTTGATTTTTTCCCTCTTCGCCCTTTGTAAGTTTGTGTCAGTTCTGCCTCCAGTGCCTAAACTCTGCATTGAGCTGGCGTTTGTTTTACAGGGCTTCTTAAAGACTCCATCTAATATCGAAAGAGAGAAAACTTGTATTCGATTAACAAAGCTATGGAACTTTTAGAAAGGTTGATTCTTAATAACAACTGCTAATGGAATAAATCTGCCTTTCATCTTCAGTTCTACATTGAGTTTAGAGAGAAGATGGAAAGGTTGGAGATGGATCGATTACCAAGGAGAAGAGCTCTTTGGCATCCTCCCAACAACATACAGACGCTACAGGTCCCTCTGACAGAGACCGGCGGGTTGTAGGACAAAATATTCTGAACGGGTTCACAGATGAGAAGTTCAATGTTGGAAAATCATCTATAGATCAGTAGAATTAAGAATGTGTTTCCGAATATGAAAAGTGAAGCAAATCTTGTGTTAAAGATGACGCTGTTGGTATTGCTACTGGTTGCTAATAGAAGGTGGATAATTGAGTTATTGAATATTTTCGTCTTGACCATATTGATCACGTATGATTATTATTATTAGTAGTAGTATTTGTCTAAGTGATGACTGAGTAGTATTTGTCTTGAAATCAAGACAATTATGAGATATCAAGGTGTTAATCATGATGATAATGACAATCTTTGGTATGTAACAATCACTTTCATAAACATTAACTGTAACTGACACAAATTACGTTTATAGAGTCCTAGAATTATAATTTATGAAATAAAATTTTGTTTCATTCGAAAATGCATCCTTATATCCTATTTTTTATTTACTGATTTCACTCATACTAAGATCTTATACATCTTCCCGTTACACATTGACTTTTTTTCCAACATGGCTTGCCTTTCCTCAGCAAAAGCAAAACAATACACTAGCGGAAAACGATGCAAAGCCAAATTACTATTATGTAACCTATAGTAGAAAATACCATGCTCAAAATAAGCAGGAAAATCTCAATGATGATATGATATGAAGTTTGCCCATTTTCGATTGCTGTATCTCCTTTCAACGGTTTAATATGCCCTCAGTGGGAGAAAAGAAAAAAGCGCAGTTTTCTTTAGTGCATATAAATCAAAAAGGGCTTCTCTTCTTCATGGGGACAAACAAGACTGAAAGAGGAAGCTGTTAGGGAGATCAATAAACAGATTGTTCCAGTTAGACTGGGTGTCTCCAGCTGCTGGTTCTTCCCTTCCCTTTCAAATCTCCTAGAAACTTCAAATATTTCGCCACTCGACCACTTTGTAATTTTTGGCGGTGCTGATGGTATCGATATGCTTGTTACTTTTGTTTTCTATTTTTGTGGTTGCTGTTGCACTGTTGTTGTTCTCAATATTGGTGCGGCTGCTGATTTGTTGTTATTGCTGTTACCAATGTTCTATGACAGCTATTTCTGTATTGTTATTTTATTTATATTGTTGGTGTTGCCGTAGTGGATGTTGGCTTTGTCTCTATTGGTTTGCTGTCTATTATTCTGGTTCTTGTGTCGAAAATGTTGCTGTTGTCGATTTTACTAAAATTAATGCTGCTGGTCTTGTTGCAAACTTCTGTATAGCCAAGGCTGCTATTATTTCTGTCACTCCTGCAAAGCGTAGCATTCTAATCAAGGTACAATAATACAATAATTTATAAACACAATATCAATGAAAAAAAGTTCTAAAGCATGAAAAGAAAAGTGCCGTTATTTCAGGTCATGATTTAATAAGGAGTTTTAACTTAGTGCATGTCTGATTTACTATTTCATGCCTAAAACACTCTAATTTCATCTTGGCCTTTTTCTGATTTAGCAAATGTTGCCAAGCAATCAATTTAAATGTTTAAAAAATGATGGCAGAACCAGCTTATCAGTCAACTAATGATAGATGAAAATCTGTCCCCATTTCAAGAAAAGCCTTCGGATGTAACATTTAGAATGACGATTCACACAAGTTGATGACAGACGGATAAAGCAGGAAGCGGTGCTCTTTCTGGACATCAAAGTAATGTAATTTAGGCGTCTTTATTTCTTTCATTGATCTGATATTTTCAGTGATATACTTAGGTCTGTCTTTCTTTTCCGCTTACTTTCTATCTGTCCGCCTGTCTGTGCACATATCTATCTATCTATCTATCTATCTATCTATCTATCTATCTATCTATCTATCTATCTATCTATCTATCTATCT
>JBCEWB010408047.1:0-20499 GCA_039654565.1 Peronia peronii
AAAAGGCAGGGCTTTTAAGAGAAAACAAAAACCCAAAATCGCATTTTTTGAGCAAAATCCAAATTTCAGGACCCGCCCACCCCCCTTAAAAGCTATGACACATCTAATGAATAAAAAGGCAAAACAACAAATAGGTCCTGCAAACTCCATTTGATCACTCTAAAGCATAAGCTGTAAATTTAAATTCTTCTAAAAATATACTACATTATTCCTATCTTTTAAAAATTGAAAAAGCCTCTCCTTTCTGTCTGGAAACTTATTTAACTTTTGTGTCAAAATATTCACATTCAAAGTTAACCCCGTAAACTCATAATCAGCAAATTCCTCTTCCGATTTTCCAGATGAAACCATCTTTGACATCCTTTGACTCTTCATGTGACAAATTCTTTGCATTCACTGCTTCCTATGAAAGCTGAATTGCTTTACAAAATTATGGTGACAGGTGGCATATTTTCTTAAACTGTATCATATTCAGAGTCCTCAAGGAGTCAGATCTGGAAATATTTTTATATTGTAAGACTTATATGAAAATGTTGAAGTATACTGCAGTGATATGTGCAAAAATTGCTCACTTCAGTATGATTAGGTGTATTTCGTGAGTAAAATGTTGAAATGGCGCCGGCTACATTTTCATGAAATGCCATATTTCTATATTGCATTTTGTGAGTGATATGCTGAAACATCCCGCAATGACATGCTGTAGCTCTCTATTAATGGCTGAAGTCAAGCTCAAAACTGTGAATAAATCCACTTCATCCATACGGATAGAAGATGTAGCCGTTTCATTTTCATGACAAAGGGAATTTATCTAAACAGCAAACAGAGATCAAATTCACTGACTCAATCTCCAACACTTACAGTATATTCTTCATTATCAGTTGTGGCAGCATCCGCCCGCTGTTCCGTGATAGAGTCAGGGAGGACAATGGGAAATGTTTTCCAGTGGAACAAAAGGCTCTCGGCAAGCTGCAAGATGATATGTAAATTATTTGCTGCAAATAAAACATACAATTCTAAAACAGGATAAGGTAACATTGTTATTAATGCTAAATGTACTTTAAAAGCACAATCATAACACAAGATAACAAATCAAGTTGGCCTGAGGCATAATGCAAATCACATTAAATGATTCCTATCATTTCAATAACTTGAGTCGCATTTCAAAATTTAACGCAGAGAGATATTTCTCTTTCCTAATTTTCTTTTCTGTTTTCTTTTTAGAAATATGTTTCAACTCTTTGACTGCCAAAACCCCTTCCATTACAATTCTAATGATTGAATAAAGCCATTACATCCACTTTATGCTTTTTTAATATATAAAGACAAAAATTCTTGCGAAACCAATATGGATATTTGATTTTCCAAAACTGACAAGGATGAATGATATCATTACAAATGAAACAATACAATGGACCTATAGGGCTTTTGGTACCTAAAGAGCTAAGATCACATTATAGTTATAAAAGAATATGCACTCGATATTTAACTACCATCCTGTATTATTGTTTATGAAAAGAAGAAGGCCAAGAGCTGCAGTTTTTGTTCATTCTACTGCTGACTTAAAAAATAAACGTGTGTGCAAGACAAAATATCTCCCAGAGCAAGTTATGAAAGCTCTGTTACACATGCCACCATAACCAGTCATACAGCAAGAGCATCTTGACCCTATTTTCACTACAGATTTAAACCATGTCGCCAAAAAGTTTCTCACTTTACAGTCACATTCCACTAATAAATGAAAGCTGCAATTGCTGCTAATTTAGAAAAAAAAAAACAACAACAATAGTATTCACACAACATTTTCAGTACAAAATTGTGTTTAATGTAAAGAATATTTAACCCCTCTGTGACACGACATCAGTTTGTTGTTTTTTCCAGCATATTGTTTTTTGCAATGAGAGTTTCCAATGACAATTATTGCAAAGAGAACACATGAGGAGCAGCATTTGTCACTGTGGTCATGATACTGCAAGAGGCATGATGAACCCTATTTATCACAGCAGCATTTTGGTTTTTTACTGAGTAAGGAAAAATGCCAAATGGCATTCACCATATGGATCACAAAGGGAATATTATTTCATTTTGTATATCAGTTACTGTAAATGTAAAATATTAAATGTTTGATGTTTTTCTTTGAAACGAATTGACTAATATGCATAATAAAAACTTCGACAAACCTACACAATCAAACACTGTTTTTCATACTGGGTACAAGTTTTATCTTTATTTCAGATAAGAATTAATATATCTTCACACCCATAAGGTAACTGGCTAAGTCATTTTCGTTTTGAACAGTTTCATTTCACCACATAATATCACACCCATGTTTTATTTCAAATGGTGCAAGTTTTCATTGAAATTCAACATTGGAAACAATGGTTCAGGAGCAGTATAGTCAAGTATTCAGCTGTGGCATAAACTGAATTTGGCCATAAAAATGACTTAGGCAATCAGCCATTTCTTCAGCCAGCTAATTTATTTACCTTTGCCAAGAACAAAAAGTATAAAACAAGCACTGTAAAGAAAAAAAAAAAAATCACTTTGGCTTCAGCTATTTGAAACAACTGAGGCAAAAAATTGTGAAAAACAATTTTCCATTGCTCATAAACGTAAAGTGATTTATTCCCTCTTTACAATATTTATGTTATACCTCTTGGACATTAAAGAGAACATATCTGGCTGACATTCAAAATAACTCATTATCATATGAGCGTAACAATACGTCGTGTGACCAGCTGAAGAAAGCTTGTTGAGAAAATCAACATTTTACTGACCATGGGGCCATGGGATTAACTCTGAACACAAATATCTCCAAACAGAAGAATCATAGCTAACTAATTGTTTTCAAAAGTAAAGTGTTATTTTTTTCCCTATCCATTGACACTATTGACAAATTCAGCCATGGATTCATTTCACATGGTAACATAAGACATGAGCTATTACTAATAAAACACATCAAAAACCTTACTTTTTTGATGGACTCCACCACCTCTGCAGTCTCAGGTGTGAGGTTGTCCGACTCAGTGATGAAGGTGAGAGCTTCTCTCTGCCACAAATAACAGCATATCATGAATCAAACATGCTACACTCATTTAAACAACATTGGTAACATCTTGTATACATATGTCAACAATCTAATTTGTCTCAATGAAAGTCACAAGAAGCCCAAAGTGTTTGGGGCCTATAAAATATTAGTTATTGAAATATTTACGATATTACATTTTTGATTGATCTCTGAAGCTGAGACATTTATATGTACTCTATGAAAGAATTAAGCCTGACATGCCTATCGGTAAAAGAATATCCATATTTTCTTAAGGTCGCCACCCCGCTCACATATCTCCATCTTCAATAGCAGGTTTCTTGGAAGTTATATATTCTTTTGAAAAGGACAGAAGTTTTCACAAGCTCGTAACTTTAATAATGAAAACATGTATCATTGCCGTATTTACAATGAAATCATATTATGAATATGAAAATACATGCACTTCATGTGTCCATTACAGCATGTGGTTTCAGAGATACGTATGATGAACTCACAATGTCACATGATCAAAGAGTTATGAGATAGTCACATACAATCAAGTGTTATAAATAAGTGGGAAAAGTGAAGAAACACCTAAATCACATTAGATGAGTTAAATTTCCTTCAGTTAAGACTGGTCATATAATCCTAAATGCCAAATTTGCACCACAAGTTAAACATAACCATTCATACAATGTGTGGAATATGTCATAATTATGAAAATGAAACATCTGTGAAGAGATTAATGGAACTAGATCATAGAAACAATTTTGATCAATGTGTCATTCACAAACAGATTTGAGTTTCTAATAGCCAAAAAAGCTAACACTACATATACTTTGCTTAGGTGCCAGTGATTTTCACAGCTCTATCCTAGTAACAAACTAATATCTGTTAGAATAAATCTGAAATATTCATTCAAGTACATTATTTGAATGTATGGTGGGAAGATTGAAGAATTGACAAGGATGAATGCAGCAGTTGCAAATCCCTATCTTTGTATCACTATTTGAGAAATAATATAGGCCTATATATATATTATTTCTTGTGACTAGAGAAAATCCATCATATATATATATAATTATATATGTACTACCAGCTGACAATAAATTTATTAGTGCATGGATGCTGAATGCACAGTGCTGGAACAACCCACATGTTATTATTTCCTGTCAAACCAGCCCACTCAAAAGCCTCTTGAGCATCAGACGTGAAACCTGGGCACCTACTCTATGATGGCTATTGCTAGCTATACATAGCTGGCCATTTTTGACATCAGTTGTAAGCAGCAGTACTTTTTTTTTCATACATATATTTTTTAAAAAAATTTTTTTTGTATTTCTATTTTTGTTTTATACATCACAGCCATCAATTAAAAAAAAACAAAAAAACCCCAGTAAATCAGCAAAAAGCTCTGCATCAGTTACAGAGCTGATGTAGTTATAAAGTAACAAACATTGCACTTTTCTGTCAATGACAGATGTCCTGACTGGACATAAATGCCAGAGGAAAAACTATCAAGAGAATCTTTCAATCACAAGAGAAAAATGAAATAAAAACTATCTTTCATTTCAAAAGATATATAACATTAAAAGAACTGGAAAAATTAATCATCCTTGATCTGCTCATTGTTTCTTACCCTTAGATGAAAAGATGATTTTCAGGCAGATTATATCATAATATGTTATTTTTGGGTTTTAGAAGTATAAAACCTGCCTTAACTACTAAGACAAAAGGAAATCAATCGATTCAATATAATACATTTTATGTTGTTGTTTATCTTCCTCACTTAGCTATAATCACTTTTATGTATATATAGCCACCATGCAAATTTAAAACAAATAACAAGAAACAAATTGTTGAGTGATATGAGGCAACTGTATTATAAGGATGGAGTTCTCTCTTGATGTGTAAGCAAAATATATAGCCTTCGGTTTCGACCATAGAATGGATGTATGTCTATGAAGTGAACTGGACATAAAAGCAATAATAAGTAGCAGAAACAATTCTGTGGGTCCAATACTCATCATGATTTAAATGAATCAAATCTTATATGATCTTTACACCAAGTTCACTTGATAACACATATAGGAAAGAAATGCAATAAATTCATCAAAGAGCAAAGCTGCAGCTGCTATAAAGAATCTCTGATTTCCTTTCTCAACCTTTTGAATTCCATTGAAACAGATCTGAATAATGAAACCATTTAGTCCATATTACTTGAGCCACCATAGTGAAGGGTTTTCTAGGTACAAACTGCAATTAACAAGAAGGACTTACTTTTCACAGTGAACATATCACAAGACACTTTGTTATTCAATACAAGAGTGTGGCATACAGCGAGAAAATTGTCACATAAATAAAAATACATTTGTAGAATTAGGCTACACTGATAGTGCAAGTCCTGATCCGGGCATGAAGTCTAGGTGCACAGCTAGCAGGTGAGTTGTTTTCAGATTTTGCTTTCTCACTTCTTAGCCTCACACTTAACTAGGTTATTTTTTTGTTCAGTGTTTAGCCATCACATTTGCCACACTTTTTTTTGGTGTATGTATACAAGTTGCTATGGCTATTGTTCTATTAAGTGATAATTCAGGTTTCAAATCATGACAGTATCTCTAATACTATTAAATCATTACTTCCTAAGTATTTTATGTTCCACCATTATAAGACTCTTTTGCATTTCAAGCTAAGCAATTTCACAGCCTCAATTTGTAGAAATTAGACAGGTATCTAAAGGCAACAAAGTCCCATTAGGCAACATGACAGACCTATTTTGTGGTACTGTATTAGGGCAAATTATAATTAGAACGTGATCCCTGATCTTTGTCTGAGCATGTACTTTTGCTGCTGGTTCTATCTACACACTAAATCTCTGTAATAGAGCCACTAATGTTGCAAGTGTCAGATTGTGACAGTTGGATCATTTGACAGACCGACAGAAATCAGAAATGCTACTAAAAAGTCTGAATCATGCATTTTTATTTTGAAAAAAACAACAAGCATATTACCTGTGGTGCAGTATTTTGTTCTTTTGGAATATCAGTGCTCTCCTCCATGTTCATCCTCCTCTGTCACCTTATAACTGTAGTTATTTAATCTTGAAATCAAATCAGTTGGACATGGAGCTGGAATGTAGTAAAATATTTGATTTACGCAAGTTGCATTTATGATTTAACATTCACTATGAAACTGCTACCCATAGTACGAGATATGTCCAAGAACTGATATCTCATGTGCAGGAAAACGTCTACGGTCAGATTATACCACCAACCCCTCTTTTTCCATGTAATATATAAGTAAGTGGATCTAACACATAACAACAATCAATGCTTCAGATTGCTTGTGGGAAAATAAGAGCATGGGTGCCAGCTGGCTTGTGCACAATGGGCGGGACTGAATGAGGATGAGCAGCAAATGAAGTGGGGGAGAAAGATTATATCACTGATGCCTAGCACAGGACTGTAAAACTGGCATAGCAGCGAAGTAGTTAAATTCATGGTCTTCATCCACATAGGTCTACAAATAAACCTTGATCTACGCCTGGATTTACACACCTAATGCAGCATCTTAGGACAATTGCTAAAAAAAAAATGGTCTCAAAATTTGCCCAGTGTTCACTACATGCATTGTCCTCGCATGGATCTAGATTTGTGTGCGACAAATCACGGATCTATTCAGCAAAGCATCTTAAACAATTAGATCTAGATCTAGAGTCTAGATTTATTGCGGCTCATGCTCTTTTCGGAAGTTTCCTGACTCGATTTCCAGTGTGTTGATAAAATAATAATAATGAACAAAAAAATAAAAATTGAAAAAAAAATCTGGTCATGATCACAAAAGCAGCATCTGATTACTGATCTCGTAGCCATAAAATATGACACAACGAGTACTGCTTCGGTTCATCATTTAAGGTCTTTGCTTATGGCACGATCTTTACCAGGAAACGTCCGTCGTTGCTCTTATCAGCTGATAGTTGACCACCAGTTCAGAAGAAAACAAAACACATTCAGTTTCCTCGTTTCAGCGTTGTTAACGTATCAACAATATCTGTTGCATATTAATAAGAAAGTGATAATAGTTCTATTTACCTATTTCATAGAGTAAAAAACTTTTGGGGGTATTCTGTTAGAACAGTGCAACATTATTTAGTAAGTAAAGTAGTTTTTTTTAATGCGAAACTTGTTTGAGCATCAACTCATTTGGCCAAACCAATAAACATGGCAGCGCTCTTTGGCCGGTGTTTCAAAGCCGGTTGTATCCTCAATAAGGAGACCTCTGCTGTTGTGATCAAGTCTCGGTATGAATACAACCTAAAATTTGTGCCAGTACTTGATTGTTTTAAGATCTCTGTTGTTTTTTTTTTCCTCTGTCTTACAAAAAAATTCAAACTTTTCATATTTACGCTCACGACAAATGACCACCCAGCTAGTTTCACTTTTAGAGGGCAACAGTTTTGAGTCTCAAGATTTAACACGTTTAATAATTATGGGATATTGAAGAGCTATGCAAGAGCAAATTATGTGTGCTATGGATCCAGTGTGAGTTTAGGAGCTAAGGTCAGAGATACGGTTTGTCATGTCAGGATCAGTGTCAGAAATTACGATGGTTGTAAACTTGCTGGCGGAAGGCGTTTCAAGATCCGTACGCATGTGTATGAAATTCCCATTAACAGGCCTATAGCATATATTAGATTTCATGTAATCAGATGGCTAAGTCTATGTTCTATAGTCATTTTGTTCAGCTATTCTGATAAATTAAACGGGCAAGTTTTTTGTAAATACACCCGAAAACGGTTAGGTATGAAATTTGTTGGGAATGGAAAATCTTTTGTTTTATCGCTGTTTTGCAATAATGGAAAAGATCATTCTGAAACAGTGAACATCACCCTTGGAAATGGTTTCATCCATAGACATACTTTAACATATTAATAGTATGTCTAGATCTATGGTTTAGTCAGTTAATACTTAGTTAAGCCTCAGATTCCGCTGGGGAACAAAGGGCCACAGCAGCACTCCTCCAACGGACATGGTTTTGGGAGACCCTCTGCAGCTCAGCCCATGTCATTCCAGCTGCCTTCACTTCAGCATCTGTACTTCTTCACCAAGTTAGTTTAGGTCTGCCAACCTTTCATTTTCCCTGTGGGTTCCAGTCCAATGCCTGCCGGGTGACGTTTGATGGTGGTTTGCGCATTGTGTGGCCAGTCCATCCCCACTTTCTTCTCCTGATGTCTTCTCCAATCGGTGCTTGGTTGGTTCTATTCTACAGGTCTTCAGATCTATGGTTTAATTACATTATTATTTTTCCTGAAAGAGTTACCATTGGACAAAGTCGAGTTCGGGAGGTCACACCTACGTTCTGTTTCGTCTTTCAATCTCCTGCTGGTGGTTGTCTCGTCGATTACAGATTACGTTCTGTTTCATCACGCATGTACTTTGTTTAGATGTTCGAAAAAAATCAACTTCATAAATCAGTGTCCTTTTGAATTCCAGTTATAAATCTGTTCTCTTATACTTTGACATATTTAGTTTCAATGAATTCATTACTAATATTAGGCCTAGATCTTAGCTGGATTTATTGTCAATTTCAAGCACCTTGTTGATAGATCTTCACTGTTTGCATTATGAAACTGAAAAAGGCCTATTATTGATTTCTCAATATTTGCCTCTTAAGAGATGCTGAAAGCACTACTGATTTGGCTGACCAAATGCCTGCAAGTGTGTATGATTGGAAAGACAAAGGCCAAACCATCCTCTGATACCATGGTTTTGTGGCCATAAATAGCAACAAAATCGTAATAACTTCATACATGCATATAATACACAACACTCTCTCATGGCACATCAAACTCATTTGGAGCCATGAGTGGGGTTGAGGTATGAAGTGGGGGAGAGTAGGTCTGTGATTTTTACATGCTTGCGTCTCAAGGATTATCTTTCTTGTTGTGTCATAGTGCTGGGCATTACAGCACATTGGAGTACTGGTACTTGACATGCTCATGGACGATTTCTTTGTCTGAAGAAATTGATCCGGTACCTGAGCTTAGTCTTAGTTACGCTCAGTATGAAAGAAAATTGTGATCAGGGAAGCAAAAGATTTTCATAATAAGGGTAGATTTCATATCAGCCCATAGTTTTATTTCATAATAAGGGTGACATAGCAAAATGACCTTCTGAAAGATTCTTTCTTAATAACGCAAGTTTTATTTTAAGGGTTTACTTAATTTAATAACCACTTGGAGTGTTTATGACCTTCCTCTGTCCCTCAAATCTTGATTATAAACAGTCGAGCACAAAAAACTCGAATTTCTCAGCGATCGAAAATATGTTTGAGATTTCTGTAATTCGAGAATTCCATGACAGCCTTTTCTTTTTTTTTACAAAGGAGTAGAAGGGCTGCTAAACGGACATAACCATGATGACACTAATAATTTCTGATCTTAACAATATTCTAGGAATTAGCGTTCCTCAGTTCATGTACATCACCTGCTGTCCTTTCCCTTATCACCAACAACCTAGGGTGAGCAAGGCCAGACAAGAAGTGGGCCTAGTCAGACATTCCATCGCTTTGAGATACTGTAGATGATGATGAAGTCATTCAAGAAATGCAAATTGAGGGTTCGAGAAATGTGTGTTAGTAATACAGAGAGAATATAAGAACTTGAATAGGGTCGATAACGACATATTAGCGTATTTGAGTTTTCTGTGCTTGGCCAAAGTTAGTACAGTACAATCCACATGTCTCGCTTATATCACTTATATCAACATTCTTTCTATATCGACATACTTTTTGGGTACCGTTTCTTTTTTTCTTCTCTGTTACTGATAAATAGAATCTCCCTATATTGATATTAATTTGCGCGTCACTCCTCTTTTGACGACACCATGCAGTAGTTTTTTTCCCCTAATTCTTAGTATGCAGTGTAAAGTTGTGCTGTCATCGACAGAAGTTCTTTGTAAAGGTTAACAAATGTGATAACCCATCTTTTGCGCATTTCACTTGTTTGTGCAGGCCAATGACTTATCGTTCATTGGCACACAGGCTTTGTTACGAACAATATTAGATCCTGCTGTGTCCAGCTGGACTAATTACTAGGTCTACTATTACTGAGGCTAACTGCAATAGGATTGGTGGACACACAAGGTGCTGTGCACTTGGTACTCGCGTGAACTTTGCATTTGCAAGGATGTATTTTATTGTTCTGAAATCTTTTGACAGGGTTGCATGGTACTGTATTTTCATACCGTTAACACAGTACATCGGTAGATGAGCTCACGAAAATGAAGACAAAGAAGAGATAGACTCTCTGTTATTATTCTCTACCTTTCCCAAAATACAAGAATGAAACATAATTATGCAGAGGTCACTCTGGACATATGCAATTTTAAGTGACAAACTGTATATTATTTTTCTATCACTGACTATTTTCCCTTGTCTACTTAGTCCTGATCTTGACTTCCTCTTATATTGACATCATTTTGATGGTCCCTACGATGTCAATATAAACGGATTGCACTGTATAGACTTGTGGATAGATAATTTGATATATTTCACCTTCAAAGGGCAGAAGATGTGTCTGGTAATCAGATGTACAGTATCAAATGATAGGTATATATATGACACAGGACAAGGATAAAGGCTATTTTCTAGTGATACATGTGAACTTGATCGAATTTGAATAAAATTGAATTTCTATACTACTGCTAAGGAATCAGACAGAAATAGGATCTTAATCAATTTATTTTACTTACTGAGCAAAGCTTCCTGTGGTAAGGGGGCTGTACCATGCTGAAGCATGAAACTGATTTTATGCTCTACCCTGAATCTATAGTCACAGATAACATCAGGCTAGTTTTACCATGCTATATACTTTGTTGTTTCCTGTTTAAATTTTATATTTGTGCTACTTCATTGTTTATAACCTTATGTTTTGAAAATTCAAAATGTTGGAGATTTATTTGATTATACATGTATGTGAATTCTCTCATCCAGACTAGAGGGATTTTTCAGACAGTGGAGTTCATCCTCTTCCCCCATGAATATGATGGATGTGACAAAGCGAGGTCTCTTTGAAAACGTCTTTCCTGATACTAGGTGAAAGATTTTCTATTTTAGGCATTCTTATGGACAATTGTGATGTTATTTCACATTTGAGATGCAACATGATGAAATCAGACTCTCGTCAAATTTTTAGCATATGGAGTTATTGGTATCACTGTGAAGATTATTCATTTCAGTTTCTGTATGTGAAAAAAATTTTGTGCTACCTTAAGTAGATGTTGACAATTAAAGACAATTGGGGGTGACTTGTTCTGCATGTCTAAAAATAGACCTTTTTTGAAAAAGGCCATTTTTCATCAATAAACACTAAAGAAACCTCCAAGATCCAGAAAATTAATTTCTCAGAAATCTACCTCAGAAAACAAACACCTTTGGATGTTTAAGTGGCTCTATATTAGGTTTTTTTATAAATTTTTGTTTCATCAGTTTTACAGAGTAAATGGAGTAACCCGGAATGTCTAACATCGACCTCATTAAAAAAAAAAAAAAAATTTAATAAAAAAAGACAAGAAATAAAAATCTTTGTGTTTTCTAAGTTCTTTAATGACACAACTAAAAGGACAAAGTAGGATAACAACATACAAAGAGACACTGTGAGAAAATATTGGCTTTGAATATTGGTTTTGCCATGACACACTGTTCTGTGGAATCCACCATTGTATATTATTCTTATTGATATCATTATCATCACCATTGTCATTATCAGAACTCATTTATTAATATGGTTGTGAGTTAATTTCGAGCATGCGCAACCTCTCTAATTTGAAGCAGAAATGGAAAAGAGTCCATCATTCAGTATTCCTTGACCAATGATGGCCATATGAGCTGAAACATTATTCTGAAACTTTGTGAAACTGTCAGCAGCCACACTCAGACTTCAGGCTCTGTGCCAGTCCTGCAATGAGCTGTTTTGACCTTTACCCAGATTACTTTCTTTGGCCAAGGACAAAAGGTGTCATACAAGCATTTTTAAGAAGAAAAAAAGAAACATTTTCTCTTTTTTTTTTTTTACTTACAACATGAACAATGGAACATTCTGTAAAATTCACCATATATGGAACATGCTTTTTTCCTGACTGTAATAATTTTTCAGAATTTTTTGGTTTACATGTTTCAAATAACAGGAGCAAAAGTGACTTTTCCTTCTTTACAGTGCTTGTATTACACCCATTGTCTCTAACTTATTCATTTGTCCTCAATGGTCACTACATATAAATTTGTTTTCTTTTTTCATGCTAAATTTCCTTACCTACTCAGTTGCATAGTCAATTTTCTGACCAGTTTTTCTTTTCTTTATATCCTAGGCTCCCAGACCTGATGAAACTTTTGTCCACTCCACAGTCTTTATACTGTGGCTTTGATCCTACAGCCAACAGTTTACACATAGGCAATTTATTGTCCATAATAGCTCTTTTGCACGGGCAGAGGTGTGGACACAGACCAATTGCTTTGGTAAAGGTTCATATGCTCATGCTTTTATAAATCTATATTATTAAGATTCAGGGTGAAACAAAAATTCAAGCAACTTGATTATCTCACATAATATGTCTATATCCATTCAGAAGAACAATAAGGAAAAGTAATACATTGTTATGGTGGTACTAAAGTACAAAAATATATGTTGGAATGTATTTTTTTTTTTTTTAAATTGTTGTTAGTATGCAGGTACAAGCATCACATTTTCTTAACCACAGAGAAAGATGTTTGTTATTCTGATTAGTCAGATTTTTTGTTATGTAATGTGATATCTCAAAAATAGGACAACTGTCTTATGTTTATTTTATATATGCAAGAAAGTAGCCATTAATAAATTTGTTTTCTTAAAATACACCATGCTAGAGACAGAAATAGGCTCTACATAACTGCGAAGCTTTTTCTTATGTTTAGATAGGAGGTGCCACTGCAGCAATAGGTGATCCTAGTGGGAAGACCAAGGATCGTGTGCCAATGACGGCTGAAACCATCGAAAACAACATAGTTGCCATCATGGAAAATGTGGAGAGAGTAGTCAACAATCATAGAGAGTTTATTTACAAAGACAGCAGAGAATTACCAGAGTTCAAGTGAGTATGAAATTGCCACCTCATGTTTTGCAAATGAATGAATCTTATTCACTCATCTATTTGTGTCTTTCAGCCATCTTAGAGGTGGCAGTGTCAGTAGTTACAGTTGGTTATCTCGTGCAGATTGCGATCATGAAAAAAATTCAGCACTTTCATATTGTATAGCCTTGTGTATATCTAATCTGGTAGACGACCAACTCATTATTTTCAAACTGTTCTTGAATCATAGACAGGTTTTGATGGTAAATCAGCATAGAGAATATATAATCCACTGCAATAAGATCAAATGCAGATTGTTCATCAATAAAGATCATCACATGGGAATAGCCTTTTTTGCTTGTCTTTATTTGTCCGTTTCTTTATTTTGCTACATTTTGTTTTTCGAGAATGTAACTCTTAATATAGAATTTTGTCTCCTCAGGCATATTTATTACTCCTGATCCCAGTTTATTGACAGAGGAATTTTCAAGCATTTGAGGTGTATCTGACAGGCTTATCAATAATTTTTATGCTGACAATAGTATCACTGAGCAGCTGTTCCATCCAGATTTGATACAGTTCTTAAAAAGAATCAAGAGAATGACAACAAGCTGTAGTGCTTTTGTCAGCTATTCCAGGCATGATCAATATGCAATGTAACTGAAATCTACTGAATAGCAAGAAACCAAAAGAACAGTGTAATCAAATGAGAATGGAAATGAAAATCAATCTTCAGTTTGAAATTCAATGACTGCAGTGTTGAACAGCTTAAAAACAATGTCATTGCAGTATTATGGGTTAATTCATATATTTCTACTGATTTTATTAGAATACGTATTAGATGCATTGTACTTATATGATAAAGTGAAGAATGCATACTATGGGAAAAAAACAACTCGTTATCTGTAGATGGCTAGAGGAAGAAATTATCAGGAGGAATGACAATGGACAGGTCATGGGCTGAGACAACAAAATGTCGTGCAATTAGACGAAATAAGTTAGATGTCTAATGTGGTTTTGTTGAGAAAATTGGATTTTACTTATCATAGAATTAACTTTGAACATGAAAATCTCATCACAGAAGGAGTGAAGCTAAATATTTTTTTTTCCACCAAAGTAAAGTACTCTCTTCTCTTTTTCAGCTGACACAAATGACTCAATGCATGAAAATTTGACACTTGAATCATTTCAACAAATAATATCACCATCTTAGGATGGAACTGACAGGGAAAGAGACAAAGGGATAGTTAGGAATCACTTGGAAGAGATGGTTGAGATCATGATACAGAGGAGGAGGAGCACTCGTGTAATGGAATAGGGAATGCATCTCAACATCAGGTTGAATGGCTCTCCATGCCAAAAGAATGACAGATAATATGATGAGACATGTTGACCTCAGGTGTTTTGAATGGCCAGCCCTGTCAAAGACACCCCCATCATTCTCTGTGTTGGAATTCTCAGTCACACAACATACAGTGTGGTAGCAGTAAGGTGCCCATGCTATATCACTTTGAAGCAGAAACTGTCACTCTTAAACATCAGTGTTACTGTCATTATAGAGTCCCAACACTCTGGAGGTTTTTATTGACATCTTTAGGGTTAAAGTAGACTATGTACAGAATCAACACATTTCTGTTTGTTGCCCTGAACAAATGTTTTGATTCAGCAACCAGAAAGAATTGACAGGATATTTCTCATTTATGCAGGATTATCAACAATCAAGACTGGTACAAAGACAAGAAGGTCATTCCATTTCTCGCCACTGTGGGAAGACATTTCAGGTTGGGGGAAATGATCAGCAAAACCAGGTAAACTTCAAAATTTAAGAACGAGCTTGCAGCATCTGTTGTTGTCAAAGCATCTTTTGTAGATGGACAATACATTAAGTGAAGAAATGAAAGATATTATGTGAAAACTGCAGTAGAACACAGATATCAAAAAGAATAGTTGACAAAAGCAAATAGTTCTTTACATCTACTGTACTTTGCTCTTTCATGCAAGAAAATTCATAGTATTTAAGAATAACTGAAAATTTATTGAGAACTTCATTACACCTGATTCACATACATTAAAAACACATGAGTCCACTGGAATGATTAGATACACATTATAGTAACACAATTACAACAGCAAAATGACATAAATATTACGGTGGTACATATGCATAAATACTAACAAGACTTACATAATACACATTACAATGATACAAAAATACAACGTGGCATACAAAAACATTATAGTGACACATAATTACTAACAGCATGACATGCATAGTGTGCTGTCAATCGATAAAATCTCTTTTTAGACCAATGCAAGTGCAGGGTGAGCCCATGACTTCATCTGTCCATCACATTCTGTTCTGTGCTTGGCTTGATCTGGGGTCTGAGGTCCCCATTTTACTGTCACTTCAGGGGACAAATTCATTTGAAGCTAAAAGCTATAAAAATTTTTTGTGCCCTAGATATTTCACCAAAACTGATTTACATCACACATAGGGTAACTTAAGCCATTCATCTTCTATGATTTACTTTTCTTTTTTTTTTCCATTCCACGATTTGTCCTTGAATTTCATGTTCAGTGTATAAAGTGAGGTTTAAATTTTGTCTATTTTCAGTGTTCAGAGTCGACTAAACAGCAAAGAAGGTATAAGCTGCACAGAATTCATGTACCAAATGTTTCAAGCTAATGACTGGTTACATTTATTTCAAAATTACAAGTGCACTTTACAGGTAAGTTACTGGATAGACAGATAAGTAATAAGTGCCAAAACATTTTTTTTTTTAAATTTGTAGATTTATTATGAAACCTGAATTTTAATTCATGCTGTAACTATGGGCAACTCTTTGATGGTACTTTTTAAAGAAAGAGAGATATCTTGGTTTTCATTTTAGTACACAAAATTGGCTAATCAAAGTAATTTACATCAAGTAAATACAACACAAATATAATATACATATTATTTATATATGTGTATTTTTCATTTCTCTTAAGATATATGCTGTTATGTTCTCAAATTTACATTAGACGGCCAAAATTCTGCATAGATGTTTGAACAAACAAGAAGACAAAGGAGAGAAAATTAAGGAATTTGGAAGAATTGAATATTTTCACTTATTTATTCGTGCAGATAGGTGGTGTTGATCAGACAGGAAACATCTCAGCAGGATTTGATCTTATACACAAAGTCACGCAAAAATATGCATTTGGTAAGTTAATGCTGATTGCATTGCTAAAAACATTGTGTGTATATTAAAAGGCCAATTTCTTTTTTCCCGAATATAAACATTAATACATGTATATTTTTAATTATCAAAACTCCTTTAGCGGCCAGATAATTTTTTTAAAGAATGATGTAGCTCTGGAATTTTCTGGGTTTTTTTTCCTCTTCTATAGGCCTTCACAGTTTATACCTGATTCAGATTCTGCTTTCCTCTAACACATTTTTAATTCCCTGAACAGTTTAGGTTATCCATGTTTAGTTATGTGTTTTTTAAAATTACGTTTTACGTCAAGATTTGGCTTGATATGGGGCTTTACAAATGCATGAAAAAAGATGATATGTTATTTGGTAAT
Source organism: Peronia peronii (assembly GCA_039654565.1). Taxonomy (NCBI): domain Eukaryota; kingdom Metazoa; phylum Mollusca; class Gastropoda; order Systellommatophora; family Onchidiidae; genus Peronia; species Peronia peronii. The sequence continues at coordinate 16,702 of JBCEWB010408047.1, forward strand.
GAAAAAGAAAGGGCTAGCTGGCCAAAAATCCTGAAGGAAAGGATTTTTTACTTTCCTGGACATTGAACAAAATTGTTCAATTTTGCCATATTGGCTATCTTGAAAAAAGGATAGAGTTGAACATGTAGATCTCAGCAAAAGAAAATTCTGTGGAAGAATAAAAGTCTTATCTATATAAAGTCAATTCTCTCGATAATTGCTGTAACATGTACATTGTCACAGGCTGAAGTAGTTTGTTAAGTAAATTTACACCAGTCTCACTGCAGATGAAATGTGAGGAAATTTAACTATCCACTGTAAATAGTGTTGTAGAAGTACCATCATGCCCAAACATTTCAAGATTTTTTATTCATGATATATTATTAATAACTTGTACTATACAGATGACAACTGTCTTCATTTTTTTAACTAATAGTTGTTTTTATATCAATCAATTTGTTATTCATACAATGTTTCAAAAATGGTTGATATCATATTAAGTATAAGACAATTCAGTGTGATTTTTATATGTTCAATAAACCCTCTTCCCTTTTTTTTTTTTTTTGGTGTACTGAAATATGCCCTCTTCCAGGATTTCTAGTGCCTTTGCTTCTGTCACCTAGTGGTGAGAAACTAGGGAAATCTACTGGTAATTCAATGTGGCTGGACCCTACCAAAACGTCTCCCTTTGAGCTCTATCAGGTAAGTGTATTTCTGACTGCTATAAAGAGAGTTTCTATTCATTAAACAAACTTGTTTGGTTTTAGGCACAGCAGCAACATTTACATCGTAAATCCCTCACATCTGTGACCTTTAGATATCAGCTTACACAGAACAGCCTCAAGCTCATGATCTGGATAAGGAAAACAGAGACTATTGTGTGATATCAGGGCAAGAGATTACATCAATAGTTTTGTCAGTTTACATGGTTGTTGTACACATAACTTGTGAAAATTTTGACATTCAGTAAGCTTTTTTGTTCAGGAATCCAAGGAAATGGAAAATTTAAGGTTAGGCATTGTGTGTTTTAACAGTTGATTTATGAAATGACACTTTTTAGTTTTAAGTTGTACATGTATTTACATGACTTTGTATTAACAAAATCAATAATGTGGATGCTGTTGCTGATGAATAAAGTGTTAGAAGTTGATTGTCCTGTGACTTTTTTGCCGAAAAATTACTTGTACCTCAGCTTTAGAAGTGTCAAGGGATAGATCAGTTTAGGCTCATGTTACTTTTGCATCTGAACCACTTCAAATTTATCAGAGAATTCTTAATTTGCCAGTACAGGCATAGTTTGTCATATCTAGAGCACAAGTAAATTAAATTTCTTTATGGAAACTCTGGTTCTCAAATGGTTGCCCCTGACACTTTTAAGGTTAAACCTCATCTCTGCCCTCTTTTCTCTTAAGGTTGAATCGCGTCTCTACTCTCTTTGCTCTAAAGGTTAAAGCTCAGCTCTGCTTTCTTTTCTCCCAGGTTGAATCTCATCTCTGCCTCTTTTCTCTTAGAAATCTTAGAATAGTTAAATCTCATCTCTAATCTCTTTTATCTTAGAGTTAAACCTCATCTCTGGGGGTTTTTTTGTAGGGTTAAACCTCATCTCTGTTATCTTTTCTTGTAGTGTTAAACCTTATGTTTGCTATTTTTTCTCCTCCTTTTTCCAGTATTGACCACTATTCTCTTAGTTCCTCAATCTTTGGGCCACTTATTGATTATTCTATATGCTTTTGTCAGTATTTCTTCAATATGCCAGACACAGTAGTGGAGAAATATCTCAGGATGTTCACCTTCCTCTCATTGGAGGAAATCCAAGCTGTTATGGAGGAACACCAGGTAAAGTGATTATGCAATAAACTCATTCGCCTTTCCTTCCTAGACAATTTTAATGCATATACAACACACCACACTTTGGTCAGATGTAAGAAAAAGATAGACTCTTTATCAGACTTCCTGAAACTAACACATTTAGGGAGGAAAAAACACATAAGAGGGCTATATATTTAGTCAAACACTTGCCATTCTTAGACATTTGTAGTGCATAGACAGCACATCAGACTTTGGCGAGATGTGAGAAAACAATAAATTGTTAAACAGATTTTTACTAAGTACTTGATTAATATCAGTACAAGGTACATCCAAAAAGTGATCTCTCATGTGCGGGAAGATGTACATTATACGTCCACTGTCAGCTCTCCACCCGTTTTCCCCTTTGATCCAGTATTCCAACCACTGACAATCATAATTTCATATCTGTACACAGAATCTTTTGATAGATACCGCAAGCTGCTGATTTTATTGGCAGATGACGTAGCGATGAGAGTCCAAGTCAAGCATATTATCTGCTTGTTTATGTGACAATGAGGTATTTCAAGGTTGGTCACATGACCAGGGAAACATCACTCACACTTTGCTTTGTTTATACGGTGTGACATGTCTGAAAGCTTATCAATCGTCCAGATTTGTCTGCTGTGTGCAGAGCATATAAACAAATCATCGTGTGAGTGAAAATCCTTGGTCATGTGACTTTTCTCGAAATACTCCATTGATAACATTGAATAACTATTGATGCTTTTGATTGCCTGTTGAATAGTTAGAAGACATGTGCCGATTGGCTCACACATAGTGGACGGGACTGAGTGTGGATGGAGGGATAGCAGTGGATAGAGCCAGGCAGACTAACCATATTGTTGGTGCTTAGCACAGCATTACAAAATTGGTATAGCAGTGAAATGGCTAAGCAGAATTCCCACATTTGACACAATTTGTGTGCATTTTAATATGAGAGCTTGTTGGGTTGTGTATTGTCCTTGTTAACTGTTCATCACTTCTTGTTTTTGTATAAACAGTAGTTATCAGGAGCGATATCACCATAACAATGGGAATTGACATACATTTGTCTTTTAATCAAAGCACTGTCAGTTGTGTTCATTTTATCACCATCCAGACTATGATATGTACATTGATATGTACAGTGTATATTGTGCAGTGAACTTCTTTTTTTTAAGTTGTGAACAGTTATCCCGTCTGTCACAGACATGTCACATAATACATGTATTTACTATACATCAGACTTGAAATTATTACCTAAAGTGGGCTTCAAATTTCTGTACTCTTTTCCTTTCCTATTTCAGCAATCACCAGACAAGAGACCTGGACAGAAAAAGCTTGCAGAACAAATCACGTTGTTAGTTCATGGAGGTAAAGTCTTTCTTCATATTCATTCTGCATGCAGCCTTTCAGTCCCAAGAAAGTAGAATTACAGTGGAAACCTGATAAAACAGGATTGTTGGGACCAAAGAAAAGATCTATTATAAGCAGATCCTGTTATAACTGACATACAATGAATTAGAAGAATAAAACATTGCTGGCCTATTGCCTGATTGTAGGAGATATCTTTTTTCATGGATAGTCTCCCTTCATTGAATTCTTTTACCTTTGCATGATTCAGCAAAAACCATAGTAATCACGATAACAGTAGATTAACATGATACATTATATTAGAAGTCACAGTATGTTCATGTATTAGTACTAGTCAAAAGTCTTACAGAGCAACTGGGCACGTGGACATCTAACACATGACACTTCACTGGCCTCATGTCTGACTCTCCCCATCGCTGTCCCCAGCAATACTAATGTGATTTGACAAAACGCCTTTTTCCAAAAATGCTGTTCCGAGAAAATCACGATTTAGTTTTCCGATCTCCCAATTTAAAGTTAGTGAACAAAATCCAGTGTCGGATGGTTGAAGTGACACATTATGATGTCTTTTAAGTTTGTGTAAAATTTTATTTAAATTGGTGCAGAAATAAATAAACT
>JBCEWB010408158.1:0-20497 GCA_039654565.1 Peronia peronii
TTTGAGCACTGGTTTGCTTGGGTAGGTGTGCCCTCTCTCCACCCCCCCCCCCCCCCCCCCTCGCTGCTCCTTTTTTTCCCATGTCTTCAACGAAGTCTAGTCCCAAGACAAGTACTTGTTGCATGCATTGAATTTGATTTTTTCTCCTGTTGTCGACCATTTTCGTTCTTTTGTCCTCTCATGTTGTCTCTGCTGAGGGTGAAGACATGCACAGGCCAAAGTTTCATATGCACTGTTTGGTTTCAAGTTCTGTTAAGGAGTGAACTATGAAGTGAATATATGTACAAACAGTGATATTTTCATCTTAATTATTGCTGGTCCTCATGAACAGTGGTCTACATGTACTTTCATTGGGACTGAATTGGGACATTTATATTGCTCACCAGAACCAATACATACTAACAGTTGACAGGGTATAGGATGGGATAATTTAAATGTGGGGTATGTACGTTGTGTGCTAGTTAAGAGACCAGCATCCCAGTGTGTCTGTAAGGCCACAAGCTCTAGGCTGGGACAAAGATAAGAGTTCTCTAACAGGGATCATAGGTTATGGATGTTATGAATAAACACCACTTTTCATATAAACCAGGTTTTACAACAAATGACTGTAGTTTTAACACTGAAAGTGTCAGTAGCTACTACTGCATCTATATGGAGGTTTCTAGTATGAACTTTATTATGTTTCAGAATAAGTGACAGTTGAAGACTAGAGGCAACATATGCCAAGGAGCTTTGTTCAGTTCTTGTACATACATATATATGTTATTATTATTTTAAAAGTAATTCCAACTCAAAGTACAATTAGCAGCTTTTTGACCAGATCAGAATCTTGACATTTCTACGATAAATTTGGACTTGCTATCTTTTGACAAGGCGATAAAAATATGGTTCTACACCATTGCCCTGGTGAAGAACAAAAAGGCTATAAAATTTGACCAGTACCATCACTGAAGACCCAAAAAGATTTTTAAAAATTTGGCCAGTACCATCATTCTATTCAATTTTTACCATTTTGAGTTCTACGGATTGTTGTTTGTTTCTTTTAGCGTATTAAGTTAGTTGCCAGTAGAATCTGTCTTAAATTTTTAAACATTATATATGATTTTACACTGTTATTGTCAATTACATGTATTAAACTTCATGGTATGAAAGACACACTTCTCCCATCAGTATCAATAGTATCATTTTATTATTTTATGCAAGATCAAAATCATGGCGGATCTCAAATGAATAAAACAGAGAGTCACAAAGAAATAAGTAACACATGCTGCTATTTTTTTCTGAGATTTATTTGTTTCAAATGATAACATCATTACTCATAGTCTGTAAGTAAAAGAATAAATATAATGCAGTTTACCCTAAGGGTATAAAACTAAGTTAAACAAATAATAAATCTATTGAAATTTAACATCTGTCTTGACAGAAGTAAGAAACTGAAACTTAGACATAGCTATATGTTCACAGCACACTGGCATTTGGCATGTTGAAGGTTATACTGTTTTGCTCATTTAAAATTGATTCCATGCCACTTTATTCCAGGCTCCAAATTCATTTAACATTCTGAGACTAAACTAAAGTAAATGGAAACTCATGATCCAGTCAAATCCGCCGAGCAGAATTATCATGAATAGCTTACATCACACAAGCAAAACTGACCTCTAGCTTGTTTCAAATATGTCAGCCTTAAACTAATCTCATACAACACCTCAGATTTTGCGAGGAATCAAATCATAAACTGTGGCACAATATACTGGCTGTGCCTGCTGGATTTCAACAGTTTCGGCTGAGATCCCAAAATGTCTGAAAAAAGTGCTTCATTTAAGCTCTTTCTAAAATTTTGTATCTTTTATCTCAAATTTTTTATTGACAAGATTCAAATTGGTAACAGTTGCTTTTGCAATAAAAGAATTCATTAGTCAATTGTCTTAATTTCTTCTAATGTATTTCTAAACCAATTCACTGCATTTTTGACATGAAAAACAATTTTCACCAAACACTGACGCTGTTTTTAAATTTGTAATCTTTGTTTTCACTCAACTTGATTTCCACATTCTAAATGGATTCATGCTTACAATGGCCATTTGCAACAGCATGGCTCATTAACAGCAAGAGGTAGCTCTTTTCTAAGTACATGTACTTATCCTATATTAATAAAGCTGCTTGTATGGCTTGTCACACATAGTTGTTAATGAAGTTTAAAGGAAAGAATAAAAAATTGACATGATCCACTTCAACATATTTATTCTCTACTCTAATGAATGCAGAATTAAACCCACAAAAACAACAAATGAATCAAACCAAAAAGAAACCCATCAGTTCAACTAATGTTCCCTCAAAATTCTCAGTGATTTTATGCATAAAACAACTTCAGTTACATATCTTGCACTTTCTTTGTCTTATTTATTACTCCTAGTTCCAAAACGAAAAAAAAATATAAAAAATGACAGCAATTTTAAAAAAAAACTTGTAAAAAGAAAATAACCATTAAAAAAAAAAGTGTGTAAGCACAGCAGGCTATTTTCATTCAAGATAAATATTTGACTCTTTAAAAAAATTCTTATGTACACATTATCACATGAGAACTCCCAGACAAAACACCAGAGTTTCAAGCACAACACAAAACTGTGACAGGTTTAAAGAATATTTAAACAATTTATCCTTAAGGCATTACATTCACCTATTTTTACATTCATATTTTCCATCCTTTCTCCTCTGTTCATTCACACCACAGCATACTGAAGACAAAAGCTTAAAGACAAATGCAATCAAAAATTTAAAAAAAAAAAAAACAAAAACAGTCACGATCACGACTGTCTGTCAAAGTCTCACTATCAAACAATCACACTTTCAGCTCCCACCTATCCCCCCAAATATATCCTGAATTGTCACTGATTTTCTTTTTTGTGCTTTTCAGACGAGAAATGTGTTCCACCAATTTCACAATTGCTTGTGGAATTTTCTTAAAAAAAAAAAAACAATATATATTGGCTTTCTAAGTACACAGTTCACATACATGAAAAACTATTTGGACGGATCAGAGAGAGTACATGTAGTTTATATAATGATATATTGTTATAAAAAATAACAGTAAAAGTGAAAGTGAGAACCTGTGAAAGAAGAGTACAAGTGCTTTTACCTGATACTGTGATAAAACTGCTGGCAAGACCAGCACATTTCTATGAAATTTGGCATCATCACTGTTTGAATTGTCAGAGTGCAAATAACAGATTAGAAGGAAAAAAAACTTGAACCTGAAAGTTTCACTAATGACTTAAAAATGAAAATTCATTTTGACTTTTTCATCTGGTGAGTAAAAATTAAACTCACATGATGATCTCGGCCCATCAAATGATATCTGGGATTGAGTGTGTGATTAACAGTGACATCTGGCCAGCAAAACTTTTTTTATTGTATATATGTAGATAGACAGCACATACAATCCCACCAAAGCTGCACATTTTCAAGGTTTTAAGAGTAGAATTCCCACTAAGCCTCTCAGACCTGAAATACCACAATCATTGGTGTGTCATATGACTATGACCAGCCTTAAGATTTAACGAGTGAAGCTATGAAATTTCTTTGCTGATATTCAGAAAAGCAGATCATAAGAAATATTTTAAAATAATGAATAATGATTCTAGTTAATAATAAATAAAAAAACAGCATTAAAAATATTAAAAAATGGAGGCTAAGAAAACAAAGACAAACCGCACAACAAATCCTGAATTCAGAATGGCAATGTTAAAGGGATTGAGTCAAATACAGAACTTGTGGATGGCCCCTGGGGTGTTGGATTAAAATGAGCAATTCCCTGCAATAATTTTGGTCCCCTAATATTTAATTAGAAGAAATGAAACATGGTTACCATTTTATTGCAAAACACCATAGGAGATGCTCATGGAAAAACACTCATATTGTATGGCAAAACATAATTCTGACGGAAAAAAATGCTGAATAATAGACATACACAGATTTCTCTGTCAAACATACATGCGAATATATGTATAAGAAATATTTCTCATTTCATGACAGTCACAAATGTGACGAAATATCTATGGTCAATCTATGCAGCTTCATCTCGACACCCATTCTTAGCAGTTAGTGATTGTTCTGACATCTACATGGAAAAGTAATAAAAATCTCTCAGCTCTAAGGTTTACCATATTATCTATACTTTCTTCATTTTTCTTGTTCATTTACCTTGATCACAGTTTAATATAAAACAGCTTGGAATAATATCAAAAATAAGAAACAACTTGATGAGAATGTGTTCAGCAAATCTCAGTGTACACAAACATCTCAAAGCAATCAATAGTGCTCTTGACTGGTGCAGATAATTCCATGTTGGTTGCGATGGTCACTTTGGCAATACATGTTTCTCTTCTATGTCACAGATGGCAAGGAGCAAAAATATGTGCATCTCTCTATCTAGCCTGTTACTTATCCATGTATTTATAGTGAATGTCTGATCATATCGACACTTTGTAGCAAATAAGTATCATGCAATAGGACATAAGCACAAAAGTTCATCCGATTCCTTCCAAATTCAATTTAAACACAATAAGTTAGAAATAATGTCACCCACCCAATTCAGAAAAAATGATATCACTGCATCAAATATCCACATACATTTCATCATCAAACCAGTCTCACTGAGCAGTTCACACTCTGGAAGTATGAAACTATAAGACAGAATCAGAGTTGAGGTTAGTGTCGAAAAACAAAAAAGTCATCTCCACCCCACACACCTCTCTTTATCCACCCCACTGTTCAGTCAGTTTATTTCATGGCATTGCTAATTCAATTGTGAATAACTTAGTTATCTTTCTTTTCCCAATGTACCCCCCACTCCACCCCTGATCTCCCTTGCTCAGTCCTGTATCATCTGTAATACATATTGAGAGTCTGCAGCTTTCAAGAGCCTGAGATTCCCTGCAACATTTTCCTAATCTTCTGGTCGTTCTTCATGATGTTACACTTAGTGGCTGCGATGCGGTCCAGCTGGTCCTTCAGCGACTGGTCCAGTTCAGCCAGTTGCTGTCTCAGAGGGTCAATGGCTCGGTCAGTCACACTGGACAAAAAAAAACAAAAAAAAACGAAAAAACAGAGAACATTCAACAATAATTCTCAACATAACATTAGCGTTGGGAAAATGCACATGCTATGGGCAGAGATGATTCAGGTATCAAAATGGGGCTTCATTGAAAAAATTGGACTCGTTGACCATACAGCAAAGCAGCAAACTCTGAATGTGAACATCTCAACAAAGAAAAGTCTTCACTCAACAATTTTCTCACCAGAGCAAAATAAATATTCATTTCCACCAACACCAACAATGCTGCACATGAAAAAGTTGATATCAAACTTATTTCACATTCAACTATTCACACAACAAAAATTGTAGTCCAATAACTCATGAAAATATACCAAATGATCAATGATTTCTATTGTTTTTTGATAAAGACAAAAAGCTATGATTGCCTGCTGGATTTTTCCTCACTGAAAATGAATAAAGAAGATAATGCAACAGCCATATGATTCACATACAACTGACAGCCACTAAGGAGAAAAGATATTTCAATAATGACGGTTACAAAAGCATAAATCTTGAGAGTAACTGAAACCCCTTATCTGCTGTTGCCATGCTTTGTTTTGTCATATGCTCAACTAAAAAAGAGACAGTTCAGTGGACACCAAAATATGATTAAAAACAAACACTGTAACAAGAAATGGAATGGATAAAGACATGCACCAACTAGAACATTACTTTCCCATGTCCCTTTGTGGGGGCCTGGGGTATATAAATAGATTCTTTGCTCCCCGCCATCAGTGGGATGTCTCCCATGGCATGCCATCCTTGACGTTCTGGGGGTGACATTGCTTCTCTTTCTCCTTGCTCATGTCTTCTGTCCTCCTCTCTTTCTTCTGTTCTTCTTGACTTGTAAAATATCTTACTGTGTTTGAAACAATATAGCTATAGTCATACTGATGTGCTGTTAAACCCCAACACAAACAAACAAACAACTTTCCCATGTATAATGTCACTGTAAACACACATGACCAATTTCTTCCTCATAAAATCTAGCATTACCTCATCTCTCTCTTCAAATCCAGGGCATGCTGGGCATTCTCTGCCCTCCACTTGTCCAGTTCTTGCTGCATGGAGTCCATGTCCTCTTGGACATAGTCCATCACCTGGAGGGCAGGACAGAAGCAATCAGGGAACCAAGAAATAAACAAATTCATGAGTAAAAAATTGTTCAAGAGAGAATGAAAGAGTAAAGCAGACAAAGAGAGACATACAACTATGAGGGCAAAGAGTGAATAAGAATGAAAGAATAATGGAAGTAATAGGAAACAGACAGCATGAGAGCGGGAGAGATAGACAGACACGTAATGAGAGATAGAGTGAAAGAGAGAGAGAGAAAGAGGGTGAGAAACAGAGAGAATACACCATTTTAAAAAAAAAAATCTGCCTGAAAATGATTGAAGTGTGTTTCCTATTCTGATACCATCTCGGCAAATGTTCTGATTCTCATGTCATCCTACCTTGCCCAGAGGATTGGCACTTCTGGTCAGACTCTGTATGCTTGCTCGCAATTTCTCTATCTCTTTCTGCACAAGTTCTCGCTGCTTTCTACGCTGAGCATCAGACATGATAGGTCTCTCCTGTAGAAGAGAATTACAACACATAGTAAACTACACTAAGCGACAGAATACAACATAAACTACACTAAGAGAACAACACTGTCAAGAATGTGAAGTTTGTCACTGAGATTTAGGATGTATAATTTTTAAAAACAAAATCTCTAACGTTCAACAACCTCAACCTCAAGGATAAAAATATTATTTAAACAACATTCACTTATCAGTTATACATAAACAGCTCAAACAGTCATCTAGCAAACACTTAAGCTGCCTGAAGTTTATTTCTTTGGAAAATAAAAATAATTTCAAGGCTATCTCAGTAATAATGTTATAAACAAAAATTCACATTAGCAGTAAACCAACAACAAGCCTACAAAAAATATGTTAATGTAGTTATGTGCGACCTTGCTATGCCTAAAATAATGCAATCCAATGTTCAGTGAATTCAGCAACAAATGTAATAAAAATTTGCTGAACCACACTCAACTTTATCAAGCCAAAAAACAAGTCTGGAATAATTCAAAGCTTACAATTTCTGTTTTCTTGGCTGGTCCCTCCAGCTCCTTTTTGGACTCCAACATTTTCTTTACCAAAGCACCTGCAGGTCAAAACCAACACGTTACCCACATCAACTTTCTCATTTCATCAAGTTTTGTTCAAAAGGCAAGACTCAATGTGTAATGAATAGCTAACATGGGAAACGTGTGTGCTGAAGAATGGAAACTGAATATGGCACCAAATCCATTTGTTTTGTTTTGTTGCTATGCCGTTCAGCTGCCATATCTACAAGTCAAACCTTCTGATGCCATTTCATTCACTGTCTCACAAAAAGAACACAAAACATGAAAAATACAGATCTACATTTCAAGACTAATTTTGTCAATACCAAAATGTGGATGAAAACATTAGTTTTCTCAAATGCTGAAATCCGATCACTTCGTACCATTTGTATTTCCACTCCTCAAAATTTATGTTGTTTAATATGAAAAAATGGTGTTACAATTACTAGGGAGAAAGCCTTATATGTGTAGGTCCCATCTACCCCTAAAAATAACAGCAGAAGACAAGTAATCTATGCTATCAATTTATTTCAAGATAGATTCCACCAGGACAGCTTTTTGATTTACAGCAAAATATGACTTTGATGATTAATCCACTGCTATGTTGACATCATCCAGTTGAGCTCATTCTGATCCAACCTTGGCTAACAGCGCTGGTGTACACCCAAATATCAGATAAGATACTGATAAATAAGGATAAATTTAATCCAGACACGGACTTCAACAGACAGATCTTATCAGGGATTGCCTGAGATATGTTCAGATGCACCAGATATGAGACAGGAAAACTTTGAGCCAATGATCTTATCTCATGCTCAGATAAAGAACATCTTGATCACACAAATAACTGACCTGCTCAACTTGCTCTTGCTGACTGAACAGTGTAATTAATAATTTTCATTGCTAAATCCTCTTAAATCCAAAATGTAACATAAGAATAATAAAAGACAACTTCACAAAATTTCTAAAAAGGCTAAATTCAAAGTATGTTACACAACAGGGGAAGCAAGTCTGATGTTAAGTTGTCCATGTACAGCAGTGCCAGAAGGGAAAATACCTGTACCCGATTTTGGTGAAAAAGTTATTTTACCATGAATCTTCTGTGTTAACATATTCACACTCAAAGTTAACTCCTGTAAATCTGTGGTCAGTAAAATCTGATTTCCCTAATAAAGCTCCCTTTGTCATCTGATTTGCTGTTGAATGACCGATAGATGTCTCTGAGCACAATTCTAATCGTATAAGTGCATTTGACCTATCTATCCTGGAGATATGGAAAATGATTTCGTGATGTGTAACACTACCCCAATTATCACATTATATACAACATGTCTGAATGGCCTGTCAGCATATTACAACTATCACTGAGACAATATTATCTCCAGTAAAGTGTTTAACAACATTTACATCAGAGTTCTCACCATCTGAGATGTGGTTACATAATATTAACTTGAAACCAAACATTCTGATTATGGCTGCAAAACCACTGCAGTAATTTATCAAAAGCTTTCTTTGGACAAGACTACATCCGCCTACAATGAACTAAACCTACCATGTTCAGCTTCATCTTCATCTGGAGGCTTCAGTGGAGTCTGAAAATAAAAGAAATATCGAGATTAAATAGTAACACACATTTTTCAATTTCACAATGTCCAGGTTATTGGAGCATGGTTGGAACATTCATTAGGCAAAAGTTTAAGGGGGTTCTAGGAGTCTGTCAATGAAAAAAGCTGAAAATTCTAGGGATGGGGAAACATTTCTCACATGAAGCAGTGGTCCAGGGTGAATCCATGGAAAGATGAATGGCTGAGAGAGAATAGCGGTTGTCAATGCTGCCAGGCATCAGTATTCCATTGATCTCTATAGAGCAGCAAATCATCAGAAAATAAACAGCTGAAAGGTCTTTGATGAACTGAAATAACTGTTGGAAATACTGGCTTGTTGAAATTTGTTTGAGTTTCTTAAAGATAAAAAGAAGTAAAAGATTCAAGGTGATATTTGAAGAATGTGAATTTTTGAGAAATCTGAGATGTTTCTAAGACTGAAAACCCTACAATAAAATGTGAACACAGATGGAAGAAAATGTTAATAGATGTAAAAATGCACTATCTGACTATCCATTTTTCTTTCACTCAAAAGAGACCAAACATCCAAGGACATCGCAAGAACTTTCAAATCATTTCAATTTCCTGCACTGCATTTACATCCATCATCCAACAGATCCACAACCATGTGCATTATATGTATCCATCTTTCCAGTTTTTCACTGCTTTCACATCCTGATCTCTGTTTAGTTTCTCCGCCACCATCTCTAACATACCTTACACCAATCTCTCCACCCTGTTCCTCAGTTCTACTTCTCAATGCAATCTCCAATTCAGTTACATCTATCAACACATCCAGAACCATATCAATTTTTTTGTATTCATCACTCCTCCTGCTCTTCTCTGTTGTCCTCACATCCTTTCATTTCCATCACTCTATCCACAGTTTGTTGCTGCTGTTTCATGTCTTGATATTTCAACTATTTTTTTGCTAGAACTAAATTCTGTCCCATTGCATATTCATGGAACACTTTTCGATAAGAAAAAATTTTGTTTTATGTTCACATTGTTGACTTATGTATTATAAACCATTCAAATTTACCTTTGCTAGTGTTTGGGCAAATACTCCACAACAATTCTTAAGACAATCCAGGCATAAGGGTTGAATGCCAGCTCTATGATATGTGTTCAGTGATTAAGAAAAATTTTTTTAATTTACTTAGGGGAGATTTAAAAAAAAAGGAAGGTTTTTGAGCATTTCCATTAGTCAAAATAGTATGAAATTAACATAGGGCATAATACGAGATTATTTTTACAAATCTTATAATAAAAGTGACTCAGCCAACTTCTTGCTAAATGCAGACAGGAACTGCAGTGATAAATTGTTTCCAACAACATCTTCACCACATCACCATTATTTATCTCACCCACAATTTCCATTTCCATTCAATCTTTGCTTCTTTACTCCTCCACGGTCGTCTTCACCAAATCCCTCTGCTCTTTCCCATCTCACATCCTTCATCCCAACCAGTATCTTTGCCAGTATTTTCCTCTGCTCAATCTTATTCTCAGCTCTCTTTTCTTTATTACCATTTCCACTGCAATGTCCACCCATAGGAGAAGAAAGATATGGGCTGCACTAGGATTCAACTAAAGATCCTTTTGAAGGCAAGCCCAGTTTGTACTAACATATTGAACCAACAAAAAATGTAAGAGGAATGACATGACGTCCATGTATACTACTGATCTATCAGTACAAACTGCACTCAACTGAAAGTTGACTTGCTACAGTCTTTATTGTCACCACCTTACTGTAGCTCCACAACAACCTGCATTCTACCCTTCATTCCCATCTGCCAATCTCCCTTCAATCTTCATTCAGTTTGATCCTTAGTTCTCCTAATTCACCAGTTGCACTTAGATCTTTCTTCCCCTCTATCATCTCCATCATCCACCTAGCACCACAATCTTTGCCATCTCAGCTTACCCCTCTCTACAACATCCGGCAGCAGCACAATTAACATTCACACTTACAGGATCTGGTTCTGGTGGGGGCGGTGCCGACTCTTCCACCAAGAAATTCTCATCTTCATCATCATTGTCGTCATCCACAATCAAGTTAGTTGGCTGACCAGTACCTAACCTAGTAAGAAGAGATGAACAAGTGTAAGTGTCACCATTGTTTCTCTGTTACCTTAAACCCTTCAGTGCTTCGCCTGGAACCATTCCGTGCTAAATATGTGCGCGATAGGCCTATGATGACAGCCAATTTCAAGGACATAATCATGGTACCTTAGGTTGTATATTATCTGAGTGACTTCCCTTGACATCTTCAACCTCCTTTATTTTGTTTCAAGGCCTCGGTTGAGCGTGAACGGTTGTTTCAAGTCGCCAGTTAGTGTCCACCAGTCTCAGATATATTATGCATGCATGTGACCCATGACCCCAGAGTATGGTACTGTCTATGATGCACCTCCAGTTTGTGAAACCTTGGTTCACTCTTTCCATGCCAATCAATCATACGTAGTCAGTATAGGTTACTGCCATTGTACTGATCAGTAAGATAGCCTTGATATGCTCTAAAATCTGAAACACTATCTCCATTTCCATAGCACGTTAGTGAAGCTTTCTAAACGCCCTTAAAGTAACAGTAACTCTCGTTTGTCTGGTTGCTTTAAAAACAGTATCAGTTTTATTCTTGTCTGAAATTTGCAATTTGTGTGATTTCTTCCACTTTTTTAAAGAAAAAATGGCTATGCCTACTCTAAACCCAATCAACATGGTGAAACGCTACAGTCTGTCCTAGAATTCTTTCTTAAACCTGAAAGAAGTGTAGAAACTGGCTGGTAAAGTTCAGGTGTGATAACAGATCAGGGCAGCTTGAACCATTTTGAGAAGCTGAATGAAAAGTTTGGTAAAATAATTCTAACATCTTGCCAGTGGTTTACAGAAAGTTTATTGTTACCTCATGGCAGGCTCAGACTCCATGGCTTCTTGCTTTGGCCGAGGAGGAGCTGGTCTCGCACTGGAAGGTCTTGCCAGCTGACGACTGTAACAGTGACAATATATCAATGACAGTAACATTCTGTCCTTACTTTATGACAGATCAAATGTGTTCATTATGAGACTTTATAAGTGCTAAGGTCATTACACTATGAGCTAATATCTCTGAAAGAACACTAACTTTATGTGGTAAATGAATGGACAATGGACAATGGACTTCTGAGCTAACAAAATGAATTTGTTTCAAGTGAACATAACGTAACAAACTTTCCTTTGAACTTTCCACTTAGATGTTTCCAAAGGCCAGTATGAACAATGGGTGGAGTGTTAGCTATTCACACTGTCATTGCAAATTGGCCCTTTCTCTGCCAGGGCTATTTGAACAGTTATTCTTCTGTTGCACATGTATTACTATCAACGACTTTTCCAGGACTTAAAAGATCTCCCCTCCATTAGGTTACAGAGTATTTGTGGTTTCATTGTGCTAAGGTCAAGCCATTGGATCTGGGAATATAAAATGACATCTAAATCTTCTGATGGATATGTTCCTGGCAGCTAAAGGGTTAATATATTTGGAACTGTATGTCACCCATGCATGAGTTACCTCTTGCACTGTTTGCATTCGCATTACATCTCACACACTTGTCCTTTGATGAAGTTTATTTCTGATTGTGCTTGTAAATCACAAGCTGCAAAAATCTTGGTTTTGGTGCTATACCTTTTAACAAAACGTGTCATTTTACAGTCTATCCCTCCTTTTCTACTATTTCAGAATAACATACCATTCCTTATGCATGTAACATGTTGAGTTTGTGTTGATGTGAAGTATTTATCCTATTTCTAACCAAGGAGACAAATCTTCCGACTCATAATTTCACACCTATCATTGCTTCACATTAAGTGAATCTTAATGAATCTATATCACTATATCAACAAACTTTCATACATAAGATATACAGTCCACGACAGATAAATTTTTAAGTTTCATGAAAAAAGAGGATAGGAGAGAAGAAAAAAAAAAAAAAGAAAGAGAGAAGGAGAAAGAGTTCATTATATGTAGAGAATGAGATGAAGGAAATAACAGAGAAGGAATGGAAAACTTAATACATCAAACGAGGAGGAGTAAAGGGCAGACAAGAAATCAGAATTATAGGGTGATCACTGGTGACTTGGGCAAACACCAACAAAGGGCTACGTACGCAGCAGCCACTTGAGGGGGCAGGTCTCCCTCCCCCATGGCTGGTTCTCTGGCAGGGGCTGCAGGTTTCTGGAACTCCTCATCCTCTGCAGGGAAAAGGAAAGAGACAGGTCTTGAGTAAAATATTCAAGCAAATCAAAAAGCTGACAGATATTTCTGAAATCCATCCTCAAATCTCTCTTAGTGCCCATGTTATCTGACAAACTCAATATACCATTGAACAACACGGACTGAGAAATATACGTAATTACACTACTCTCATACTGAATGAAAGTTTTTCTCTATATAAATCACAGTTATGGCAATTCTTATTGTGTTACTCCTAAAGTCTTCATATGTATTTAAAAAGTAAAACAAAGAACAAGAAAGTGAAGTGATGATTTTTCATTTGATTTTCAATAAACAAAATAATAATAATAATAATAATTACATAATCAAAACATCTTTCATTTCCCATTCAAAATTTACATGTTTCTTTTTGCAATTACAGTTCCATGTACATTTGTCATATCAGATATAAAAAAATCACTTCACTGAGTACATCAACAATATATATAGTAATATTGCTGAACTCTAGCTGTGGCATGTTAATGCCATGAATTTTGTTCCTTTCCATCTACAACTCCTATATCATCAATTTTAGTTAATGACTCAAATACTCAGCCAAAATAATAGACAAATAGTAACACTTGAGTTAAAAAAAAAAAAGAATGAGTTAACTAAAAAGGAAAAAAAAAAAACATATTGATTTAATTACAATATTCATGCTTCACAAGCATAATATAAAGTCATGTTAGATAAGACCTATAAATGTTGGTACAATTTGGCTATCATGAGTGCTATGATGTCTGTGCCAAAAAAAGGTAATAATTCAGGTAAGTTGGTGGGTATCTGATAGAATATCATGTTGGGACTAAAGATTATATTAAAATTAACTTAGCATTCCATGAGGAAATAACATTACAAAAGAAATGTGTGGAAACTATTGCCAAGCATACTGAAGTGTTAACTGATGAAAAATGAGGATGGATAAAAATGTCCATTGAAACTTGCCAATACCTGTCAAAGTAAATCTTTATCAATGACAGAATTACATGTAGGTAGTCTATTATCCCCCCCCCCCTCCACACACACACACTTATCCTCTCCTCTCTACTGATTAAAAAAAAAAAATGTAAGGACAAAATGTGTTATTACAGATTAGAATGGCAAGTCATATGAGAAGACAACACTCACAAACAGATGGTTATATGAGAGATAAATCATGACTAGAAAACATATAAATGATAATGAGTGGGGCACAAACAAACAAAATACACAGATGTTAACCATGTACCAGAAGGAAAGTTTGTGTGTGCAGATCACAGATTCAAACAGAAAAAAAAAACTTTCATTTATATGATCTGCAGTGATTACCAATCCTTCTGATTAGATGATTACGAGTAATATGTTATAGTATTAGCCTCTGTCCACAACAACAAGGAGTAATGCATTGGTAAGTCTAGCAACTGGCTATGAGTTCTACAAATTAAAAACATACAATAAAAAGCATAAGTAAAACGTATATAAAATAATAATAAAAAACAGTTTAATAATGTAAAAAATAAATCAATCTCCTGCAAATATAGCAACGATAACATTTCAACCTGCAACATGAGCAAATAATCTTCTACACTTATAGCACATCAACAAATCACCTGGTAGATTAAATCATAATTTAACACACATCCATACATGAAAATAGGCTGAACTTTACAATAAAGAACGCAAATTGAAAGCAGGATATGAGAACATCCATTTCAAATTAAGAAACACATAAAAATCACCATTTTAAGAAGAAGGAAAAAACAAACTGAATGCATAACCTCAGTTAATGGTAGCAAACAAAAATCATAGACTGATTATATCCATATTCATTCTGACATGAGTTAGGCATGTTAAACAAAGAGAAAATAAGAGCTGAAAAAAAAACAACAACAACAACAAAATATGAGCAGAGAAGTAGAAATCATATCCATGACTAGCAAGAGACCTGTATGCATTACAGATTAACTAGTGGTTGGGCCATTGGGATCAGATGTGCTGGATTTGACTCTTTACAGGGCATGAGTTAAATGGAAAGATAATTCGCATATATACGCAGTTCCCAATTCATACCAGGTTAAAGCGGATCCCCAGCTATACTGTGAATGATATTGTCAAACTGGTAATGACTGAGCACCTAACAGGCAGCTACATTCCATACTTGGCAGGATGTTGAGAACGTATGGGGGTGTCTATATTGGATCTGACGGAGCAATAAAAGATGGTAAAGCTTTTCAAGCCTGAACCATGTGAGAATAAATGCTATGTAAATCCTCTTTGTTATTATTATCATTATTACTGGATATAAAGAAATTCCTACAGTTATAATTATGAAAAAGCTTTCTCTAATTCCCAAAGATAACAATTTCATGTTGATTGAAACCAAGAAGTTCTGATCTATGAGTTCATTCAAGCTTTGTTACTTTTGACTCACTGCATCACCATGAGATTGCCAAAGGAAAACAAGACGGAATCTTTGTCTCCAGGCAGCAAGATCTCTATCAACTGACTCTATCAAATCTTTCAGATTCAAGGAGAATGAGAAAGAATTTTTTCAGCTGGAAGACAACTTCACCGAGTGGAAAGATCTAACAAGACTGGGCCAGTTTCTATTGTGTTTAGAATAAATAGCCATATATGGCAATTGTTACCCCAGTTCACAAGTGTTGCATTTCCAAAGCATACAAATGTATAGACCAATTCACCATTTTGCCGTAACTAACACTGAATTCCTTGTGTTTCATGAGGCCGTTACAAGACATGGGTTACAAAATCTTCAAATAAGATTGCACTACTTCCAGACATTAAAATTCTGGTGCTAGCTCAAGCCTAAAAACGCACAAGTTTACAGGGAAATGGACATGCAACACTTGTCAACTGAGATGATGTAATGCCCTGCAGGGGCTGATAGTTACCAGAATCAGAACAAATGCTTTTCTCTGACCAAAATGATTCAGCGATATATATGATTTAATACATATCTCAAATACACATAACTCAATCACAGAAAGTGAAGGGTTATTTGACTGTAGAGCAGAACTATGTCACTGACAGAAACAAAATCTGTGACCTGGTGACCTTTGCTAATGGGGACTGTTTTTCATTTCTCCAGTTACCTCCCTTCACCGAACACAACAGCTGTTTGAACAAGTGGTGCAAGGTGGGAATGAATCACTTTTCTTCTCTTCTATCTGAGGTGTTAACCACAGAGAACTTTGACATAATTATTGCCAGAAGAAGATATTTTTCTTATGTCATGAATTTTTGAAGGTGTATCTCACAAAAAGTTCAAAAGTGACTTTTACCTCTAAACTAAGATTATTTACCAATCTTTTTATCTGACAAAAGGCAGTAATTGAGCTAAGCC
Organism: Peronia peronii; assembly: GCA_039654565.1. Taxonomy (NCBI): domain Eukaryota; kingdom Metazoa; phylum Mollusca; class Gastropoda; order Systellommatophora; family Onchidiidae; genus Peronia; species Peronia peronii. Next base: position 16,405 of record JBCEWB010408158.1, read on the forward strand.
AGTGAAAAACAACCCTCATTGATTAATGAGATGGCAATTTTCTGAAACACCCAATCAGAAACCACCTCTATATACAGAATCAACTGCTTGAAGGAAAAGACAGTCAGAGCAGAATATCAATACATAAAAAAGAAAATGGTGATAAGCTCAGATGAATCAACAGTAAACACAGAAAAAACTTTGCCCTAACAACCCCATTGGGCATTCTGTTCTACCCAGGCTATGATACAAAAACAATTAGAAAAGCTAAAACAGCTTTAAAAAAATAACTGATTCCATGGTAACATTACTCCAGATCAATGCACGAATTTCATCAACCCACAGTCAAATTGACTGAAAAGATTGCTTCTTGTTCTGTATGTCCTTATTCACATAAAATGCTCTGATTGTTTTTCAGTGATTTGAAGCTTGTCTACTAATGTTTATTACATATGTACACTTGGCTTGAGATGGTAAAATAATACTGGATAGGCTAATATTAAACTAACTACCCATCATAATCGTGGTCAGTGACTGCTTTAGGAATCTGTTGGGATTTTTTTTAAAAAAAAATTATGATAACTCTAGACCTGCGAACTACCCACGAAGTGAGTAGAACTCTCCGAGGCAAGCTGCCAGCTTCCCAATCTGGACGGTGGACACTATTGCCTTGTTTCGTTTTTTGACTTATGACCATTGACTCCATCCAGCCTTCTAAATGGCGCAATGTAGATCTATATCGGACCTCTAACCATGTGCTTCCTCAAATCCCTCCCCTAACTCCACCCTTTTTTGACACATAGTACTTGAAACTAGTCATCGATAGAGGAGCAGTACTTATAAGTACATGTCAATTACATTGGGGTGTCAAGCTTGTCACTCCCTGCATACAGACCATTCTGTGACACAGTCATCCATAACCCTCGCATAACTCCATGGACCAAGCCATTTCAAACTCGTGTTTTTTTTTTTGTTCTTTTAACATTCTTTGTTTTGTTCTTGCCGTTTTCAGTATCTTTTCCTCTAAATCACAGTACATTTTCTGAGTGAAGTCAAGAGTACAAACTTCATTCACTACTCTCATACCAAATGGTAACAATCTAAACAACTAGTGATCTATGTTGGAGATCAAGCAATGTGCCAACTTGGCACACATATAAAGAACTATGATCAACCACCTTACAGTTTGCAAGATATCATAAAGAACAGAATATTTGTTTCATATTGTTCATCAGTCCATGTTTAGTTCAGTCTGTGTAATAAAAAGTGGGCTTAAATTTCATGCTGAATGACCTATCTTTGCTCATGCAATATGTAACTTAAAATTCATTGTGGTGTTTTTTTATCTCAAACCCATAGTAATAGTTACTTTATGGTAAAGTCTGCCTGTGTTTACTGGAGAAAACAAAAAAGAAAGAAGAAGAAGATAAAGGAAAAAAAAGACTGGGAGATAACTGGGTGCACAAACATTCGACATAAATGATTAATTTTTGACTGCCTAACCAATTATCTATTTAAACTGACTTGAAAGATTGAAAGATGAAAAAAACCTGATATCCCAAACCACCTTTTTTTGTGTGTAGGTCTCCCTCATTTTATAAGGTTTCAAATATTGTGATCCGTCCAGCAGTTACAAATTGATTCTAATTCTTCCCATTGCAGAGGACTATGCAATATAATATAAGCATTGGAAAGAAGGGGAAAAAATCACTTTTGCTCCCATTATCTGAAACACATGAACATGAAACAAAAAAATTGTTTAAAAAAATCCTTATGATGAAAAAAAGAAAATTTCATTGCTTGGTGCATTTTTTTTTAAAAAACAATTTTCTGTTATTCATGCTTCAAATAACAAGTAAAAGAGATTTTTTCTTCTTTGCACTGCTTGTATTATACGTCAATTACTGTCAAAGGGAAGTAATCTGGTTGACAGACAAAATGCCTCATTATGTCACTGATGTCTACACTGAATGGAGGTCTATGGCTTTGATATAGATGTCCACCAACAAAGGATTAATGCTGACAACTATTACTGTGACCATGGATACCTTCGTTTGCATCATCATCTTCTCCATTTTCTTCTCCTGGGGTGAGGTAAGGAGATAAACGTGTGACAGAGTGACAAGGGGAACTTGGACACATAGGTAGACTGACAGGCAAACACAATGACAGGCACACAGATGAATGAACAGACAGACACATACACAAACGACAGGGTTGTGATGGATTGCCAAACACAGATAGGGGTTATCCAATCTCAGGTCATAATGTCATGGTCCTTCCACAGGTGTTCCAAGTCAGTTCGATTGTCTTGAGAAAATGGCCACAAACCACTCAGTGCAAAGCCCAAACTATGATTTATTCATAGAAATGGGACTTGGTTAAGAAACCAGCATTAAATTCATGAAAGCAAACGATGACTATAAAATTATTATTATTTTGTGTGTGTTGTGTCTGTGTGTGTGTGTGTGCTGTGGTGAGTATGGCTGGTATCAGAACTCAAAACTTAAAAAAGAAATGACTTAGATCCTGGGGGAATGATCATGATGAATAAACCATTTTTTAAGGCGGTCAGATTACTTTTCTGACTGCCTTTGCTGAATACATGAGGTGTAGCACAGGCATTGCAAAAAAAGAAAACAAAAAAAAAAAACTTTTCTCTTTGATTCAGGAAATGCAAAGGAAAAAAAAAAAAAAGGAAAGAAAAAATTGTTATGATGAGAAAAAAAAATTTTTCAAAATCACATGGTGAATTTTTCATATTTTTCTGTTACTCATATTTCAAATAACAAGAGAAAAAGTTATTTCTCTCTTTTTTCAATGCCTGTATTGTATGTCTTGCAGGCCTATTTGGCAAAGGAAAGTAATTTGACTGATGGTCAAAATGGTTCATTATGTCGTAAAATCATGTGGGAAAATCAGATGTATATTTGAAGGGCGTAGCTCATCATATAAAATAATCCAACCTCAGAGGACAAATATATTTTTACAGTTCTGACCCCACATGCTTCATAACTGGGTTAGAAAATTAATCAACTGCAGAATTCTTTATCATATTGAGACATTCTGGCACCACAGTTGTGCAGGATTATGTACAAGAGAGTGGTCAAGCAGGGACCAAAATCTATTACATCTTTGCACTTCTGTTTCTGATTAATTTACAACACATAAACATCACTAAACTCTTTGTCACCATTACTGAAGCATTCTAAACATGTTGGCAAGGATTTACTTTTTAAAATTCTTTTTTTAATGTAAATAAGGCATAAACTTAGTCATCGAGGAGACAGTATTTTTTATTTGTTTCCTTTCAAACACTTGGAAATGAATGTCGTTAGGATATTATGATGTCCTATTTCACTATGTACTTAGAGCATAAATCTCAAACAGATTTGTAAAATGACACCCACAAATGTCATGTACTTCTGACATATGATAACAAGTAAGACTACATCAGGCCAGACAGTTCTAGTGTTCCAGCCTTCGGCAGTGTGATGATAACACTAATACATGAGACAATGCTGCAGATCCTCAGAAAGGCGTAGTAATGATTCATGAGACAGACCCTCAATAAAGTATGACCGAAAACCTTTTGTCAATGCCAGATTTGCATATTATATACACCAGAATTCCAAGAGCTGAGATGCAACTCTCCCCCCCTCCCCCTCACCATCTATTTTATGATAAAGAACAAAGACAGAATATATGAGAAGTATATTATATTAAGACATAACCAACAAAATAATAATAACAATACTAATTTTCTTATCATATGCATCTTATCAAATTCAATAATTATATCAAAACTAAGAATTCTTCCTTCAATCGTTTTCTGGCCAAACATTATTGTAAACATATTCTGACTATCTGGTAGTTAATAATGATCCATATTTCAAAAATTATATTGCCATTAGCATGAAAAACTGTGAGAATGAAGTTTGCTTGCAGCTGTTATGAAAGCAACAAGAACAACAACAATACAAAGCAAGAATAACTGCTGGCCATTTTTCTAGCAGTGGGCTGGGGGGGGGGGGGGGGGCTTTCAAACCACACCACACCCACAGTTCCATATTAATTTCCCCACAGTATGCACACTGTTTTTCTTTCCTCTGGC